>JAWWOG010000080.1:0-35564 GCA_033961575.1 Aselliscus stoliczkanus
GCTAGGGTTAGGTTTAGGGTTAGGTTTACGGTTGAGGGTTAGGGCTAGGAGCTAGTGTTAGCGCTCAGTCTAGGCCTAAGTTGAGCGCTAGGGCTAGGTTTATGGTTAGGGTTAGTGTTATGGTCAGGGCTAGGGCTAGGTTTAGTGTTAAGCCCAGTGGTAGGGTTCGTATAAGGGCTAGGGCTCGGTCTACGTCTAAGATTAGGGTTAGGGCTCGGGCTAGGGCTCGGGTTAGGTCTAGGGTTTGGGTTAGTGCTAGAGGTTAGGATTAGGGTTAGGGTTCATGCTATGGTTATGGTCATGGTTATGGTTACGGCTAGGTTAGTGATAGGCTAGGCAAGGGCTAGGGTTTGGGCTAGTGCTAGGACTAGGCTTAGGGGTAGGAGTTAGGGGTAGGGTTATGGCTTGGGCTAGAGCTAGGTTAGGAGTTAGGGCTAGGGGTTAGGCTTAGGTCTAGGAGCTAGTGCTGAGGCTAGAGGTAAGGGCTGAGGAGCTGGAGTTAGGAGCTAGGTTTAGGGCTAGGGCTAATAATAGGATTACGGCTAAGCCTAGGGCTATGTTTAGGGTTAGGACTAGGACAAGGGTTCGGTTAAGCGGTAGTGTTATGGCTAGGGCTAGGGCTATTGTTATGGCTACTGCCAGTGCTCGGGTTAGTGCTAGGGCTAGGCCTAAGTCTTCCATTACGATTAGGTTTAGGTTTAGGGTTAATGTTGGTTTAGGGAAAGGCTTAGGCCTGGGGCTAGGTCTATGGCTAGGTTTAGGCTGAGGCTCAGGTTAGGAGCTAGAGGCGAGGACTAGGAGCTAAGGCTAGGGCTAGGGTTACGGTTAGTGCTAGGTCTGGGGCAAGGGTTAGTGCTAGGGCTAGGGGTAGGGTTTAGGTCTATGACTAGGTTTAGGGTTAGGGTTAGCGTAAAGGCTAATGCTAGGAGCTAGGAGCTAGGGCTAGTACTACGGCTAGGGCTAGGGATAGGACTCGGTTTAGGGTTATGGCTAGGGCTAGGATTAGGTTTAGGAGCTAGGGTTAGGGTTAGGGCTAGGTTTAGTGTTGGGGTTAGTGTTAGGGTTAGTGCAAGTGCTAGACTTTGGTTTAGTGCTAGGTTAAGGGCTAGGAGCTAGGGTGATGGCCAGGGCTATGTTTAGGGCTAGGATTAGGGCTAGGTTAGTGTGAGGTCTAGGGCTAGTGCTAGGGCTAGGTTTAGGAGCTAGGGCTAGGTCTTCGTTTAGGTTTATGTTTAGGGTTAGCGTTAGTGTTAGGAGCTAGGGTTAGGGTAGGGTTACGGTTAGGGTTAGGCTTAGGACTCTGGTTAGTGTTAGGTTTAGGTTTAGGTTTAGGGATAATGTTTAGGGTTAGGATTTTGGTTAGGGTTAGGTTTAGGGTTAAGTTTAAAGTCAGGGTGTAACGTTTGTTAAGGGTAGGGATGGGGTTAAACTCAATGAGTCCCCTACATCTACAGTGTGAGCTCCATTCCTAAGTCACATGGATCCCCGTCTCACCTTGTTACTGTAGTGAATTGAATTTAAGATGCTTTTTGTTGTTGTTGTTTGTTTGTTTGTTACTTATGTTCATTCATTCAGTTTTTCAAATTCCACATATAAGTGAGATCATGTGGTATTTGTCTTTCTCTGACTGACTTCTTTCAATCAACATAATAGTCTCTAGGTCCATCCATATCGTTGCAAATGGTACAATTTCATTCTTCTTTATAGCGGAGTTATACTCCATTGTATAAATGTACCACAGTTTCTTAAGCCAGTCATCTACTGATGGGCATTTCGGTTGTTTCCAAGTCTTGGCTATTGTAAATAGCGCTGCAATAAACATAGGGGTGCATATACTTTGTTGAATTAGCGTCTGGGATTCCTCTGGGTAGATTCCCAAGAGTGGAAATACTGGGTCAGAATTTAAGATGCTTTTAATGCTACTTTGATTACTGTCAAGAAAGTGAAAAATAATGCTGCCAATCAAATCATGGCACATCAAAAACTGGAGGATGCATCCTGATTTCATACACATTGTATTTGAAACAAGGAGCATCTCAGGATCCTAGAACATGGTACTTCAGGGACCCAAAGAAACTGGAGTCCGCCAACCTTGGAGTGACTGATGGTTCACGTGTTTTGCAGCATTCCTGCCCTCCAATTTCATTTTAAGCAGAAATATATCTTTGTCTTTAGTTCCAATCTTCTAATATTGGATCATGTGTTATACAAAACATCAATTTTAAATGGGTTGATTTTATATATATATATATATATATATATATATATATATATATATATACATATATATATATATATATATCATTATATATCATCATATACAATGACAACCCATGATATCTATATCTATATCTATATCTATATCTATATCTATATCTATATCTATATTGCATAAGCTCATATCATCCTGGGGAATAATCACCAGTTGTTTCCACATGTATTACCTGTAACCAATATTAAACTTAGAAACTAGAAGGCTGTAGTTATTAGAAAAGCCATAAGATTCTGGAAATATTTGCAATAATCCACAATCCTTTGTCTAGAATTCAAAACCTAAAAGTTCTAAAAACCAAGTTTTTTTCCCCTCCTTACTTAATTTAGCAGAAAAATCATACCTCAACTGATTTGAGACATTTTGAAACTTAAAACAAAACAGGATTATTTATATTCTTAAGTATAGGATGCTATTGTCGACCTTACAGGGAGTGTTGTCTAACATTTGGCATATGTTCCATGTTCTCTTCCTAAAATCTGAGAAGTTATGAATTTCAAAATACACTTGGTCCAAAGTTGCAGAATTTGTGGAAATGGACAATTCAAGATGCCAGCCATCCCAGCGAAGAAAGATTATAGTCGAAAGTCAAATTAGGTTTCCCCTCAGCTTTTGTTACACCCATTATCGAGGCTTGATAACACGTATAATTTCTGTATTTAGTTTGACTCATTTGCGTGACCACGTGGCAGTATAGTTGGACACTTGCTGAACAGGGATAGGCCTAGGCTGAGGTATAGGGCTAGGGTTAAGGTAAGGGTT
This sequence comes from Aselliscus stoliczkanus, assembly GCA_033961575.1. Taxonomy (NCBI): domain Eukaryota; kingdom Metazoa; phylum Chordata; class Mammalia; order Chiroptera; family Hipposideridae; genus Aselliscus; species Aselliscus stoliczkanus. The sequence goes on from JAWWOG010000080.1 coordinate 3,035, forward strand.
AGGCTTAGGGTTCGGGTTAGTGTTAGGGTTTGTGTTAGGGCTAGAGATAGGGTTAGGGTTAGGGTTAGGGCTAGGGGTCGGGTTAGGGTTAGGGCAAGGTCTAGGGCTAGGGTTAGGGCGAGGGTTAGTGTTACGATTAGGGTTACGGTTATGGTTAGTGCTAGGGTTAGGGTTAGGGCTTGAGCTATGGCTAGGCATAGGGTTAGGGTTAGGCTTAGTGCTAGGGCTAGGGTTAGGGTAAGGGCTTCGGCTCGGGCTAGGTTTAGGGCTACATCTCGGGGTAGGGTTAGGGTTAGGGTTAGGGCCAGGGCTAGGACTAGGTCTAGTGTTAGGTTTAGAGCTAGGGCTAGGACTAGGGTTAAGTCTAGGTTTTGGGTTAGGGCTAGGGTTAGGATTAGGGTTAGGGTTCAGGCTATGGTTATGGTTATGGTTAGGGAATGGCTAGGGCTAGGGCTAGGGCTAGGACTAGGTCTAGGTTTAATGTTAGGGCTAGTGTGAGCGCTAGTGCTAGGCTTTGGACTTGGTATAGGTTTAAGGTTAGGGAGGGGAACAGTTGGTTAATTGGGCAAGGGGACCAGCCAAGTTTTGTCCTTTAATCTTCATTGTGGTGGGAGCCAATCGCCGTCTGGCTTCCCCTTGGCAGCTCATGTCCCCTAAGCTTAAAGTGCTGTGTTCAATCTCAGTTGCGGGTTAGAGTAGCGACCGTCATTTGTGGGAGTGAAAACCCAGCAGCCTTTTTGTTAAGCGTGCATGCCCTATCCACTGAGCCATCCGGACGGCAGCTCAGCTCAAGGTGCCGAGTTCAATCTTTAGTTGCGGGTGGGCGGAGCCCACCATTGAACAGGCAATCCGGTTGTTATACCAGCTGAGCCATCCTGCCACTCCTTGGCAGCTCAGTGTTAGCTCTGCTCAGGCGAAGCATTCACTGTCCCATATGGGAATCAAACCGGTGTCCCTGTTGCTCAGAGCACGTGCTCTATGCCAACTCCTAACCAACTGAGCCAGGTGCCTGGACAGATGTTCACACTTTTAGATCATAATTTTTTATGCTAGGGCTGGCCAAGTGGTGCAGCGGTTAAGCACGTGATTAGGAAGCCAGTGGCCCTGGTTACATGCCACATATGAGGGCCAGGGACACAGCCCTCAAAAAGAAAAAATAAGAGAAGAAGACTACACAGATTACTTGTTTTGTAATCTATGAATAGGCAATATTCTCTTAGGACACAGAAAGCTCTAATGAATAATAAAAAAATAGAAAAGAAGGACAAGTAGAAGATGAAGAAGAAGAAGAAGAAGAAGAAGAAGAAGAAGAAGAAGAAGAACAAGAACAAGAACAAGAACAAGAAGAAGAAGAACAAGAACAAGAACAAGAACAAGAACAAGAAAAAGGAGGAGGAGGAGGAGTAGAGGAGGAGGAGGAGGAGGAGAAGAAAAATTGAATTTCAAAATTTTAACAACTTAATCCATCAAATACACCATTAAGAAAATACAGAGCAGTACTGTTCAAGTGTCTCGCTTGGTTAGGAGCTCGCTCTGAGCAACAGGATGGCCTGTTTGATGCCCATGTGGGCCAGTGGCACTGCACCCGAGGTGAGCTGCCACTGAGCTGCCAACAGGTGGCAGGATGGTTCAGCTGGTGAGAGCACGTGCTCCTAACAACAAGTTTGCCTGTTGGAGATGGAGGGCTATGCCCACCCGAAGCTAAGTACTGAACTTGGCACCTTGAATTGAGCTGCTGCTGCCCGGGTGTCTCAGGATAGAGCACACATTCTTAACAACAAGGCTGCCAGTTTGACTCCCGCATGAGATGGTGGCTATGCCTTGTATATGAAACTTAGAAGCATAAATACGAAATTGTATTCTTAACATATTATAATATAAGGGTTTCACCCTAAGAAAGCTGAAAGAGTCACTAAGGATTGATCCTTGAATTTCAGCTATACTCTTCCCTGATTTTTCCCCAAGGTTTCATATAGTTTCTTTAATTCAATTATTTCACTTGATGTATTTTTGTCAGAATTTCTAATGATGTCTAAGTTTAAAAATTGTATTATGTCTATATGATCTATGCTTCCTGGTGTTGGTAGATTCCATGCAGTTTTATAAGGACAAAAATATGATGAAATAGTCAAATATTGGCAAAATGGTCAGACAGACAAATGTTGTGACACTGCCAACAATGAACTGTCAATAATAGTGTTGTATTCATGAACTGATTAACTTAATCCAAACCCACCTTTTGAAAGACAATTGAAGGATTTAAGTGACAAATTGAAGGTGGGTTGCAACAATAGGGTATGAAAATCAAGGATCAGCTGTCATAATACCGGTACAGTAGTCACAAATTGACAAGTGAATGCAGTACCAAGGCAAAGAATGGAAAGGTACATCTTCCTGGGCATTCTAGATTGAAGAAATGGATGAAATCATGAGGCAAAATGAACCCAGAGCTGCCCACAAGCAACCTGAGATTTCAGACACCTGGGCCATGTATTTGAGCTTGGGTGCCCTTGCTCTAGGCCACAAGGCCTCTGTGCACATGCACTGTGACATCACCTCTGAGACATGCACCATTGCTTGGTTACAGCCATTGTGAGCTGAGAGATTCTAAACTGCCTCACTGCCCTGCTGGGATATTGTGGGGAGAGTAATTAGCTACTCAAGAGTCTACTGTTGTTGCGCTCAGGAGACTGAATTACTAGTGAGTGCTGAGGGTATTCCGAAGCCTTTAGGCTCAGCCATGAAGAAGATTTTTGACTAGGGCTAGGTCTAGTGTTAGGGTTAGTGTTGGGCCTATGTGTAGCATTACGGCTAGGGCTAGGGCTAGGTTTATGGATAGTGCTAGGGTCAGGGCTCTGGCTAGGGCTAGGACTAGGGCTAGGGCTAGGTTTAGGGCTAGGGCTAAGGTTAGGGATAGGACAGGGCTAGGGCTAGGACTAGGGCTAGGGTTAGGGTTAGGTCTACGGTTAGGTCTATGGTAGTGTTAGGTTTAGGGTTAGGGTTAGGGTTAGGTTTAGGTTTAGGGCTAGGGCTAGGGCTAGGGTTAGGTACAGAGCTTGGGTTATGCATAGGGCTAAGGCTAGGGGTAGGGCTATGGTTAGGGTTAGCGCTAGGGCTAGTGCTAGGGTGAGGAGTAGGGCTAGGTTTAGTGTTAGTTTTAGGGTGAGGGTTAGAGATAGATTTAGGATTAGGGCTCGTGGTAGGGCTACGTCTCGGCCTAGGGTTAGTGTTAGGGATAAGGCTAGGGCTAGGTTTAGGCCTACGGCTAGAATTAGGGTTATGGTTAGGTATAGGTTTAGGGTTAGGGCTAGGGCTAGGGCTAGCTTTAGGTGTAGGGCCAGGGTTAGGCCTAGGACTAGGGTTTGGGCTAGGAATAGGGCTAGGGTTATATGTCTAGGACTAGGGTTAGTGTTAGAGTTAGGGTTAATGTTAGGTTTAGAGCTAGGTCTAGGGATAAAGTTAGGATTAAGGCTAAGGTTAGGTCTAGGGCTAGGGCTATTTCTAGGGCTAGGTTTAGCATTAGGGCTAAGGCTAGGTTTAGGGCTAGGGCTAGGTTTAGGGTTAGGTTTAGGGTTAGGGTTAGGGTTAGGGTTAGGTCTAGGGTTAGGGTTAGGAATAGGGCTGGGGCTAGGGTTAAGACTAGTTTTAGGTCTAGGCCTAGGGTTAGGGTTAAGGCTAGGGCTAGTGCTAGGGCTAGGGTAAGGGCTAGGAGCTAGGTTTAGTGTTAGGGTTACGGTTAGTGTTATGTTTAGGGTTAGGGCTAGGGCTAGAGTTAGGTTTAGGGTTAGGTTTACGGTTAGGGTTAGGGCTAGGGCTAGTGTTAGCGCTCAGTCTAGGCCTAAGTTGAGCGCTAGGGCTAGGTTTATGGTTAGGGTTAGTGTTATGGTCAGGGCTAGGGCTAGGTTTAGTGTTAAGCCCAGTGGTAGGGTTCGTATAAGGGCTAGGGCTAGGTCTACGTCTAAGATTAGGGTTAGGGCTAGGGCTAGGGCTAGGGTTAGGTCTAGGGTTTGGGTTAGTGCTAGGGTTAGGATTAGGGTTAGGGTTCATGCTATGGTTATGGTCATGGTTATGGTTACGGCTAGGTTAGTGATAGGCTAGGGCAAGGGCTAGGGTTTGGGCTAGTGCTAGGACTAGGCTTAGGGGTAGGGTTAGGGGTAGGGTTATGGCTTGGGCTAGAGCTAGGGTTAGGGTTAGGGCTAGGGTTAGGCTTAGGTCTAGGGCTAGTGCTAGGTCTAGGGTAAGGGCTAGGGCTGGAGTTAGGGCTAGGTTTAGGGCTAGGGCTAATAATAGGATTACGGCTAAGCCTAGGGCTATGTTTAGGGTTAGGACTAGGACTAGGGTTAGGTTTAGCGTTAGTGTTATGGCTAGGGCTAGGGCTATTGTTATGGCTACTGCCAGTGCTCGGGTTAGTGCTAGGGCTAGGCCTAAGTCTTCCATTACGATTAGGTTTAGGTTTAGGGTTAATGTTGGTTTAGGGAAAGGCTTAGGCCTGGGGCTAGGTCTATGGCTAGGTTTAGGGCTAGGGCTCAGGTTAGGGCTAGGGCGAGGACTAGGGCTAAGGCTAGGGCTAGGGTTACGGTTAGTGCTAGGTCTAGGGCAAGGGTTAGTGCTAGGGCTAGGGGTAGGGTTTAGGGCTATGGCTCGGTTTAGGGTTAGGGTTAGCATAAAGGCTAATGCTAGGGCTAGGGCTAGGGCTAGGGCTAGTACTACGGCTAGGGCTAGGGATAGGACTCGGTTTAGGGTTATGGCTAGGGCTAGGATTAGGTTTAGGGCTAGGGTTAGGGTTAGGGCTAGGTTTAGTGTTGGGGTTAGTGTTAGGGTTAGTGCAAGTGCTAGACTTTGGTTTAGTGCTAGGTTTAGGGCTAGGGCTAGGGTGATGGCCAGGGCTATGTTTAGGGCTAGGATTAGGGCTAGGTTAGTGTGAGGTCTAGGGCTAGTGCTAGGGCTAGGTTTAGGGCTAGGGCTAGGTTTTCGTTTAGGTTTATGTTTAGGGTTAGCGTTAGTGTTAGGGCTAGGGTTAGGGTAGGGTTACGGTTAGGGTTAGGCTTAGGACTCTGGTTAGTGTTAGGTTTAGGTTTAGGTTTAGGGATAATGTTTAGGGTTAGGATTTTGGTTAGGGTTAGGTTTAGGGTTAAGTTTAAAGTCAGGGTGTAACGTTTGTTAAGGGTAGGGATGGGGTTAAACTCAATGAGTCCCCTACATCTAGAGTGTGAGCTCCATTCCTAAGTCACATGGATCCCCCGTCTCACCTTGTTACTGTAGTGAATTGAATTTAAGATGCTTTGTTGTTGTTGTTTGTTTGTTACTTATGTTCATTCATTCAGTTTTTCAAATTCCACATATAAGTGAGATCATGTGGTATTTGTCTTTCTCTGACTGACTTCTTTCAATCAACATAATAGTCTCTAGGTCCATCCATATCGTTGCAAATGGTACAATTTCATTCTTCTTTATAGCGGAGTTATACTCCATTGTATAAATGTACCACAGTTTCTTAAGCCAGTCATCTACTGATGGGCATTTCGGTTGTTTCCAAGTCTTGGCTATTGTAAATAGCGCTGCAATAAACATAGGGGTGCATATACTTTTTTGAATTAGCGTCTGGGATTCCTCTGGGTAGATTCCCAAGAGTGGAAATACTGGGTCAGAATTTAAGATGCTTTTAATGCTACTTTGATTACTGTCAAGAAAGTGAAAAATAATGCTGCCAATCAAATCATGGCACATCAAAAACTGGAGGATGCATCCTGATTTCATACACATTGTATTTGAAACAAGGAGCATCTCAGGATCCTAGAACATGGTACTTCAGGGACCCAAAGAAACTGGAGTCCGCCAACCTTGGAGTGACTGATGGTTCACGTGTTTTGCAGCATTCCTGCCCTCCAATTTCATTTTAAGCAGAAATATATCTTTGTCTTTAGTTCCAATCTTCTAATATTGGATCATGTGTTATACAAAACATCAATTTTAAATGGGTTGATTTTATATATATATATATATATATATCATTATATATCATCATATACAATGACAACCCATGATATCTATATCTATATCTATATCTATATCTATATCTATATCTATATCTATATCTATATCTATATCTATATCTATATCTATATCTATATCTATATTGCATAAGCTCATATCATCCTGGGGAATAATCACCAGTTGTTTCCACATGTATTACCTGTAACCAATATTAAACTTAGAAACTAGAAGGCTGTAGTTATTAGAAAAGCCATAAGATTCTGGAAATATTTGCAATAATCCACAATCCTTTGTCTAGAATTCAAAACCTAAAAGTTCTAAAAACCAAGTTTTTTTCCCCTCCTTACTTAATTTAGCAGAAAAATCATACCTCAACTGATTTGAGACATTTTGAAACTTAAAACAAAACAGGATTATTTATATTCTTAAGTATAGGATGCTATTGTCGACCTTACAGGGAGTGTTGTCTAACATTTGGCATATGTTCCATGTTCTCTTCCTAAAATCTGAGAAGTTATGAATTTCAAAATACACTTGGTCCAAAGTTGCGGAATTTGTGAAAATGGACAATTCAAGATGCCAGCCATCCCAGCGAAGAAAGATTATAGTCGAAAGTCAAATTAGGTTTCCCCTCAGCTTTTGTTACACCCATTATCGAGGCTTGATAACACATATAATTTCTGTATTTAGTTTGACTCATTTGCGTGACCACGTGGCAGTATAGTTGGACACTTGCTGAACAGGGATAGGCCTAGGCTGAGGTATAGGGCTAGGGTTAAGGTAAGGGTTAGGCTTAGGGTTCGGGTTAGTGTTAGGGTTTGTGTTAGGGCTAGAGATAGGGTTAGGGTTAGGGTTAGGGCTAGGGGTCGGGTTAGGGTTAGGGCAAGGTCTAGGGCTAGGGTTAGGGCGAGGGTTAGTGTTACGATTAGGGTTACGGTTATGGTTAGTGCTAGGGTTAGGGTTAGGGCTTGAGCTATGGCTAGGCATAGGGTTAGGGTTAGGCTTAGTGCTAGGGCTAGGGTTAGGGTAAGGGCTTCGGCTCAGGCTAGGTTTAGGGCTACATCTCGGGGTAGGGTTAGGGTTAGGGTTAGGGCTAGGGCTAGGACTAGGTCTAGGGTTAGGTTTAGAGCTAGGGCTAGGACTAGGGTTAAGTCTAGGTTTTGGGTTAGGGCTAGGGTTAGGATTAGGGTTAGGGTTCAGGCTATGGTTATGGTTATGGTTAGGGAATGGCTAGGGCTAGGGCTAGGGCTAGGGCTAGGACTAGGGCTAGGTTTAGTGTTAGGGCTAGTGTGAGCGCTAGGGCTAGGCTTTGGGCTTGGGCTAGGTTTGAGGTTAGGGAGGGGAACAGTTGGTTAATTGGGCAAGGGGACCAGCCAAGTTTTGTCCTTTAATCTTCATTGTGGTGGGAGCCAATCGCCGTCTGGCTTCCCCTTGGCAGCTCATGTCCCCTAAGCTGAAAGTGCTGTGTTCAATCTCAGTTGCGGGTTAGAGTAGCGACCGTCATTTGTGGGAGTGAAAACCCAGCAGCCTTTTTGTTAAGCGTGCATGCCCTATCCACTGCGCCATCCGGATGGCAGCTCAGCTCAAGGTGCCGAGTTCAATCTTTAGTTGCGGGTGGGTGGAGCCCACCATTGAACAGGCAATCCGGTTGTTATACCAGCTGAGCCATCCTGCCACTCCTTGGCAGCTCAGTGTTAGCTCTGCTCAGGCGAAGCATTCACTGTCCCATATGGGAATCAAACCGGTGTCCCTGTTGCTCAGAGCACGTGCTCTATGCCAACTCCTAACCAACTGAGCCAGGTGCCTGGACAGATGTTCACACTTTTAGATCATAATTTTTTATGCTAGGGCTGGCCGAGTGGCGCAGCGGTTAAGCACGTGATTAGGAAGCCAGTGGCCCCGGTTACATGCCACATATGAGGGCCAGGGACACAGCCCTCAAAAAGAAAAAATAAGAGAAGAAGACTACACAGATTACTTGTTTTGTAATCTATGAATAGGCAATATTCTCTTAGGACACAGAAAGCTCTAACCAATAATAAAAAAATAGAGAAGAAGGAGAAGTAGAAGATGAAGAAGAAGAAGAAGAAGAAGAAGAAGAAGAAGAAGAAGAAGAAGAAGAAGAAGAAGAACAAGAAGAAGAAGAACAAGAACAAGAACAAGAACAAGGAGGAGGATGAGGAGGAGGAGGAGGAGGAGGAGAAGAAGAAGAAAAATTGAATTTCAAAATTTTAACAACTTAATCCATCAAATACACCATTAAGAAAATACAGAGCAGTACTGTTCAAGTGTCTCGCTTGGTTAGGAGCTCGCTCTGAGCAACAGGATGGCCTGTTTGATGCCCATGTGGGCCAGTGGCACTGCACCCGAGGTGAGCTGCCACTGAGCTGCCAACAGGTGGCAGGATGGTTCAGCTGGTGAGAGCACGTGCTCCTAACAACAAGTTTGCCTGTTGGAGATGGAGGGCTATGCCCACCCGAAGCTAAATACTGAACTTGGCACCTTGAATTGAACTGCTGCTGCCCGGGTGTCTCAGGATAGAGCACACATTCTTAACAACAAGGCTGCCAGTTTGACTCCCGCATGAGATGGTGGCTATGCCTTGTATATGAAACTTAGAAGCATAAATACGAAATTGTATTCTTAACATATTATAATATAAGGGTTTCACCCTAAGAAAGCTGAAAGAGTCATTAAAGATTGATCCTTGAATTTCAGCTATACTCTTCCCTGATTTTTCCCCAAGGTTTCATATAGTTTCTTTAATTCAATTATTTCACTTGATGTATTTTTGTCAGAATTTCTAATGATGTCTAAGTTTAAAAATTGTATTATGTCTATATGATCTATGCTTCCTGGTGTTGGTAGATTCCATGCAGTTTTATAAGGACAAAAATATGATGAAATAGTCAAATATTGGCAAAATGGTCAGACAGACAAATGTTGTGACACTGCCAACAATGAACTGTCAATAGTAGTGTTGTTTTCATGAACTGATTAACTTAATCCAAACGCACCTTTTGAAAGACAATTGAAGGATTTAAGTGACAAATTGAAGGTGCGTTGCAACAACAGGGTATGAAAATCAAGGATCAGCTGTCATAATACCGGTACAGTAGTCACAAATTGACAAGTGAATGCAGTACCAAGGCAAAGAATGGAAAGGTACATCTTCCTGGGCATTCTAGATTGAAGAAATGGATGAAATCATGAGGCAAAATGAACCCAGAGCTGCCCACAAGCAACCTGAGATTTCAGACACCTGGGCCATGTACTTGAGCTTGGGTGCCCTTGCTCTAGGCCACATGGCCTCTGCGCACATGCACTGTGACATCACCTCTGAGACATGCACCATTGCTTGGTTACAGCCATTGTGAGCTGAGAGATTCTAAACTGCCTCACTGCCCTGCTGGGATATTGTGGGGAGAGTAATTAGCTACTCAAGTGTTTACTGTTGTTGGGCTCAGGAGACTGAATTACTAGTGAGTGCTGAGGGTATTCCGAAGCCTTTAGGCTCAGCCATGAAGAAGATTTTTGACTAGGGTTAGGTCTAGGGTTAGGGTTATTGTTGGGCCTATGTCTAGCATTACCGCTAGGGCTAGGGCTAGGTTTATGGATAGTGCTAGGGTCAGGGCTCTGGCTAGCGGTAGGACTAGGGCTAGGGCTAGGTTTAGGGCTAGGGCTAAGTTTAGGGATAGGACAGGGCTAGGCCTAGGACTAGGGCTAGGGTTAGGGTTAGGTCTACGGTTAGGTCTATGGTAGTGTTAGGTTTAGGGTTAGGGTTAGGTTTAGGTTTAGGGCTAGGGCTAGGGCTAGGGTTAGTTATAGGGCTTAGGTTATGCATAGGGCAAAGTCTAGGGTTAGGGCTATGGTTTGGGTTACCGCTAGGGCTAGTGCTAGGGTGAGGAGTAGGGCTAGGTTTAGTGTTAGTTTTAGGGTGAGGGTTAGAGATAGATTTAGGGTTAGGGCTCGTGCTAGGGCTACGTCTCGGCCTAGGGTTAGTGTTAGGGATAAGGCTAGGACTAGGTTTAGGCCTACGGCTAGGATTAGGGTTATGGTTAGGTATAGGTTTAGGGTTAGGGCTAGGGCTAGGGCTAGGGTTAAGACTAGTTTTAGGTCTAGGCCTAGGGTTAGGGTTAAGGCTAGGGCTAGGGCAAGGGCTAGTGTTAAGGTTTGGGCTAGGGCTAGGGCTAGGGCTAGGTTTCAGGCTAGGGCTAAGTTTAGTGTTAGGGTTACAGTTAGTGTTATGTTTAGGGTTAGAGCTCGGGCTAGGGTTAGGTTTACGGTTAGGTTTTCGGTTAGGGTTAGGGCTAGGGCTAGTGTTAGCGCTCAGTCTAGGCCTAAGTTGAGCGCTAGGGCTAGGTTTGTGGTTAGGGTTAGTGTTATGGTCAGGGCTAGGGCTAGGTTTAGTGTTAAGCCCAGTGGTAGGGTTCATATAAGGGCTAGGGCTAGGTCTACGTCTAGGATTAGGGTTAGGGCTAGGGCTAGGGCTAGGGTTAGGTCTAGGGTTTGGGTTAGTGCTAGGGTTAGGATTAGGGTTAGGGTTCATTCTATGGTTATGGTCATGGTTATGGTTTCGGCTAGGTTACTGATAGGCTAGGGCAAGGGCTAGGGTTCGGGCTAGTGCTAGGACTAGACTTAGGGGTAGGGTTAGGGGTAGGCTTATGGCTTGGGCTAGAGCTAGGGTTAGGGTTAGGGCTAGGGTTAGGCTTAGGTCTAGGGCTAGTGCTAGGGCTAGGGTAACGGCTAGGGCTAGGGTTAGGGCTAGGTTTAGGGCTAGGGCTAATAATAGGATTACGTCTAAGCCTAGGGCTATGTTTAGGGTTAGGACTAGGACTAGGGTTAGGTTTAGCGTTAGTGTTATGGCTAGGGCTAGGGCTATCGTTATGTGTACTGCCAGTGCTCGGTTTAGTGCTAGGGCTAGGCCTAAGTCTTCCATTACGATTAGGTTTAGGTTTAGGGTTAATGTTGGTTTAGGGAAAGGCTTAGGCCTGGGGCTAGGTCTATGGCTAGGTTTAGGGCTAGGGCTCAGGTTAGGGCTAGCGCGAGGACTAGGGCTAAGGCTAGGGCTAGGGTTACGGTTAGTGCTGGTCTAGGGCAAGGGTTAATGCTAGGGCTAGAGGAAGGATTTAGGGCTATGGCTAGGGTTAGGGTTAGGGTTAGTGTTAAGGCTAATGCTAGGGCTAGGGCTAGGGTTAATGTTAGAGCTAGGTCTAGGACTAGGGTTAGTGCTAGGGCTAAGTTGATAGTCAGGTTTAGGGTTAGCATTATGATTAGGTTTAGGGTTACGGTTAGGTCTAGGGCTAGGATTAGGTCTTGGGCTGGGTTTAGGCCTAGGGCTAGTGCTAGGGCTAGGTTTAGGGATAGGGTTAGTGTTAGGTTTTGAGCTAGGGATAGGGATAGGGATAGGGTTAGGGCTAGGGTTAGGTTTAGGGCTAGGGCTAGTTCTAAGGCTAAGTCTAGCATTAGGATTTGGGCTAGGGCTAGTGCTATAATTAGGGTTAGGGCTAGGTTTAGTGTCAGGACTAGGTTTAGGGTTAAGTCTAGGGCTTGGACTAGGGCTAGGTTTAGGGTTAGGTCTAGGGCAACTGTTAGGGCTAGTGCTAGGGTTAGGACTAGTGCTAGGTTTCGTGTTAGGGTTACGGTGAGGGTTAGAGATACGTTTAGGTTTAGGGTTAGGGTTATGGCTAGGATGGCATTTAGGGTTAGGTTTAGGGTTAGGGTTAGGGTTAGGGTTAGGGCTAGGTCTAGTGTTAGGGTTAGCGCTGGGGCTATGGCTATCATTAGGGCTATGGCTACGGCTAAGTTTAGAGCTAGTGCGAGGGTCAGGATTCCGGCTAGGGCTAGGACTATGGTTAGGGCTATGGCTAAGGTTAGGGATAGGACAGGGGTAGGGCTAGGACTAGGGCTAGGGTTAGGGTCAGGGACACCGTTAGGGCTATGGTAGTGTTAGGTTTAGGGTTAGGGATAGGTTTAGGTTTAAGGCTAGGACTAGGGCGAGGGTTAGATACAGGGATAGGGTTATGGATAGGGCTAAGGCTAGGGATAGGGCTATGGTTAGGGTTAGGGTTAGGGCTAGTGCTAGGGTTAGGACTAGGGCTAGGTCTAGTGTTAGGTTTAGGGTGAGGGTTAGAGATAGGTTTAGGGTTAGGGTTAGGTTTATGGCTAGGGTGAGTTGAGGGTTAGGGTTAGGGTTAGGGCTATGGTTAGGGCTGGGCTAGTGTTAGTGTTAGGGCTAGGTGTAGGGCTCGGATTAGGGCTAGGGCTAGGGCTAGTACTACGGCTAGGTCTAGGGATAGGACTCAGTTTAGGGTTATGGCTAGGGCTAGGATAAGGTTTAGGGCTAGGGTTAGAGTTAGGGCTAGGTTTAGTGTTGGGGTTTGTGTTAGGGTTAGTGCAAGTGCTAGACTTTGGTTTAGTGCTAGGTTTAGGGCTAGGGCTAGGGTGATGGCCAGGGCTATGTTTAGGGCAACCTGGGCAACAGAGAAAACTCAGGTAACAGAGAGGAGCTTGGCCACAGGAAGGACCCAGGCAACAGGTAGGACTCAGGCAACAGAGAGAACCCAGGTCACAGAGAGGAGCTGGGCAACAGGAGAGAACAGGCAATAGGGAGGACTTCGGCATGGGGAGGACAGAGGCATTGGCAATTATGCAGGCAACGGGAAGGAAACAGGTAGTGTGAAGGAGACACGTCACATTGAGGGCGTAGGTAAAAGTAGGAAGGGAGGCAACAGAGAGGACACACGTTACAGAGAGCAGCTTGGCCACAGCAAGGGCCCAGGCAACAGGGAGTACCCAGGCGACGGGGAAGTCCGACGTAACAGAGAGGAGCTTGGCAACAGCACGGACCCAGGCAACAGAGAGGAACCAGGCAACACAGGACGCAGGTAACAGAGAGGAGCTTGACAACAGGAAGGACCCAGGCAACATGGAAGACCGAGGCAAAAGAGAGGACCCAGGGAAGAGAGAGGAGCATGGCCACAGGAAGGAACCAGGTATTAGGGAGAATCCAGGGAACAGAGAGGACCCAGGTCACAGAGAGGAACTTGGCAACAGGAAGGACCCAGGCAACAGGGTACTCCAGGCAACAGAGAGGTCCCAGGCCACCGAGAGGATCTTGGCAACAGAGAGTACTTTGGAAACAGGAAGGACCCAGGCAACAGGGAGGACCTAGGCAACAGAGAGGACCCAGGTAACAGAGAGGAGCGTGGCAACAGGAAGTACCCAGGTAACGGGGAGGACCCATGCAACAGACATGACCCAGGTAACAGAGAGTAGCTTGGCATCAGGAAGGACCCAGGTAACAGGAAGAACTCAGGCAACAGGGAGGACCCAGGTTACAGAGAGGCGCTTGGCAACAGGAAGGACCCACACAACAGAGAGTAGCTTGGCATCAGGAAGGTCCCACATAAAAGGAAGAACTCAGGCAACAGGGAGGACCCAGGTTAAAGAGAGGAGCTTGGCAACAGGAAGGACCCAGGCAACGGTGAGTGCCCAGGTAACAGAGAGGAGCTTGGCAACAGGGAGGACCAAGGCAAAAGGGGGGACATAGGCAACACAGAAGTCTGAGGTAACAGAGAGGAGCTTGGCAACAGGAAGGATCCAGGCAGTAGGGAGGACCACGGCAATAGGGAGGACGCAGGCATTGGGGATGATACAGGCAACGCGAAGGTAACGGGTAATGTGAAGGAGCCAGGTAACAGTGAGGGCCTAGGTGAGAGGGAGGACCCAGGCAACACAAAGGACCGAGGTAACAGAGACCATCTTGGGAATAGGAAGGACCCAGGTAAAAGGGAATACACAGGTAACAGGAAAGACCCAGGTAACAGAGAGGAGCTTGGCAACAGGAATGACCCAGGTAACAGGAAGAACCGAGGCAATGGGGAGGACCCAGGTATCAGAGAGGAGCTTTGAAACGGGGAGTACCCAAGCAACAGGGAAGACCCATGTAACAGAGACGACCTTTCCAACAGGAAGGTCCCAGGCATCAGGGAGGACCCAGCAAACGGGGAAGACCCAGGCATTGGGGAGGATCAAGGCAAAGGAAAGCACCCAGGTAACTTGAAGGAGCCAGGTAACAGTGAGGGCATAAGTAACAGAGATGTCCCAGGCATCAGGGAGGACCCAGGCAATGGGGAGGACCCAGGAATTGGGGAGGAACCATGCAAAGGGAAGGACCCAGGTAACGTGAAGGGGTCAGGGAACAGTGAGAGCCTAGGTAACAGGGAGGACACAGGCAACAGAGAGGATCCACGTAAGAGAGAGTAGCTTAGCAACAGTAAGAACCAGGGCAACAGGGAGGAACCATGCAAGGCGGAGGACCCAGGTATTTGGGAGGATCCAGGCAACGGGAAGGTCCCGGGTAACTTGAAGGACCAAGGTAACAGAAGGACCCAGGCAACAGGGAGGACCCTGGAAACAGAGTAGATTGGCAAGAGGTAGGAACCAGGCAATGGGGAGGACTCAACTAACAGGAGACTGACAACAGGAAGGACGCAGACAACATGGAGGACCCAGGCAACAGATAGGAACCAGGTAACAGGGAGGAGCTTGGCAAAAGGAAGCCACCAGGAAACAGGGACGACACAGGCCACAGAGAGGACCCAGCTAACAGACAGGAGCTTTGTAACAGGGAGGACGCAGGCAAAAGGGAGGACACAAGCAACAGAGAGGACCCAGGTAACAGAGAGGAGCTTGGCAACAGGATGCACCCAGGTAACAGCGAGGACCCAGGAAACAGAGAGGAGCTTGGCAACAGTGAGTACTCAGGCAACAGAGAGGACACAGGTAACAGACCGGAGATTGGCAACAGGAAGGACCCAGGGAACAGGGAGGACCGAAGCAACAGAGAGCACCCAGGTAAAAGAGAGGAGCTTTGCAACAGGATGGACCCAGGCAACAGGGAGGACCCAGGAAACAGAGAGGAGCTTGGCAACAGTGAGGACTCAAGCAACAGAGAGGACACAGGTAACAGTCAGGAGATTGGCAACAGGAAGGACGCAGGCAAAAGGGAGAACCTAGCCAACAGAAAACCCTCAGCTAACAGAGAGGAACTTCGCAAGAGGAAGGAACCAGGTAAGAGCCATGACACAGTCAACAGAGAACACCAAAGTAACAGAGAGGAGGTAGGCAACAGGGAGGACCCAGGCAACAGGTAGGACTCAGGAAAGAGAGGGGATCTTGGACACAGGAAGCAACCAGGTGTTAGGGAGGATCCAGGGAAGAGAGAGGACCTAGGTAACAGAGAGGAACTTGGTAATAGGAAGGACCCAGGCAACAGGGTAATCCAGGCAACAGAGAGGTCCCAGGTCACCGAGAGGATCTTGGCAACAGAGAGTACCTTGGAAACAGGAAGGACCCAGGCAAAAGGGAGGACCTAGGCAACAGAGAGGACACAGGTAACAGAGAGGAGCGTGGCAACAGGAAGTATGCAGGTAACGGGGAGGACCCATGCAACAGAGATGACCCAGGTAACAGAGACTAGTTTGGCATCAGGAAGGATCCAGGTAACAGGAAGAACTCAGGCAACAGGGAGGACCCCGGTTACAGAGAGGCGCTTGGCAACTGGAAGGACCCACGCAACAGAGTGTAGCTTGGCATCAGGAAGGACCCACGTAACAGGAAGAACTCAGACAACAGGGAGGGCTCAGGTTACAGTGAGGAGCTTGGCAACAGGCAGGACCCAGGCAACAGGGAGGACCAAGGCAGAAACGAGGACCTGGGAAACAGAGAAAACTCAGGTAACAGAGAGGAGCTTGGCAACAGGAAGGACCCAGGCAACTGGTAGGACTAAGGCAACAGAGAGCACACAGGTCACAGAGAGGAGCTTGGCAACAGGAGAGACCAAGGCCATAGGGAGGACTCCGGCATGGGGAGGACAGAGGCATTGGCGATTATGCAGGCAACGGGAAGGAAACAGGTAATGTGAAGGAGACACGTCACATTGAGGGCATAGGTAAGAGTAGGAAGGGAGGCAACAGAGAGGACACACGTAAGAGAGAGCAGCTTGGAAACAGCAAGGGCCGAGGCAACAGAGAGTAGGTAGGCATCAGGAAGGACCCAGGTAACAGGAAGAACTCAGGCAACGGAGAGGACCCAGATTACAGAGAGGAGCCAGGCAACACAGGACCCAGGTAACAGAGAGGAGCTTGACAACAGGAAGGACCCAGGCAACAGGGACGACCCAGGCAACAGAGAGGACCCAGGTAAGAGACCCAGGAGCTTGGCCACAGGAAAGCCTCCGATTTTATGCCGAATTCCTGAAGGACACAGCCAGGAATAGGCACAGCCTGGACCTGAATCCAGATCTGTCAGCTGGCCTGATGTAAAACTCTCGTCTCCAGCCGTGCTCATGTGTCTCTGCCAAACACAACCTGCGGAGGCCTTACAGGGGTAGGGAGACCTGAAAGGTCGCAATGGACAGGAAACCTTTATCCCTTTTCAGCATCCATTCCCAGGAGTCCTCCAAAAACTGCTCACAAATCTTCCGTGATCCGGAGCTTACTTCTTTTGGGACCAGCTGATTAGCTCTAGGGACAGGATGTCAGGACGCAGCTGAGAGGGTCTATGCACGCAGAACGTGGAGTCCCAGATGCGGGGTCAAATCCTTGGTTGCTCACTATTCAAATGATGCTGGACCAGTTTCCCCATCTCCAGAATGGGGTGGATGCTAACAGACCCCTAGCTCACAGAGGAAACATGAGGCTTCATTGAGATTGTGAAGACTGTACCTGACACCAGTAGCAAGTTTATAAACAGTGGTGATTCTTGAGCCAAGAGTGACGTGTCAGTTCACTGCCTGGCCCACAGCTGATGTGCATGAGCATCAGTTAGCTGAGGAGGCAATCACTAAGGGGCCCTTGAGCTCTATTGAGCAGCCAAAGCTTCCCACCGAACTGCAGGTCAGGGCCTCCCTGACCTCTGGGTCTGGTCTGGCCTGACCCCATGCCTCCACATCAGACCTGTGAACACCTGCTCACCCCACCTCCAGACCCACCCTGCAACCCTTCGGAAACCAGCCCCACCGTCCTGCCATCCCTTCAGCTCCGACTACAGATTTGTAAAGACCATACATTCAGGTGGGAGTTCAGCAGGGAAATCCAGGCTAACCTGCAAAGCCTGCAAGAGGGCTCCTGGGCCTCGCAGGCCTGCCCTGTCCCCGCCCCTCCTCATTGCTGCAACCTACCCGCAACCAGGTACCCTAAGGCTGCCAACCTCGAACACTACCAGGTGCCAAATCAACTCCATAATCCTCACAGCCCCCCCAACACTGTGCTGTGTTCACACCCTCTAAGCCCCCAAAGGGAATAAACAGAGTCCAGTTTTCAGGGCGGTCTGCAGGATTATGGAAACCCTAGGCTGAGGCCCTCAAACGAGACCCAGCACAGGATGGGCAGCACACAGAGCAAGGCACGAGTGAACTGCCTAAACGACATGAGTTTGAGAGACATGAGGCCCATGTCCAAATCCAGGACTCCCATGAACTGGAGGACTTCAGGCCTCAGGTTCCTCATTGGTGAAATGGGGATGACACCCATATTCACCTCTCAAGGCTGCCCTGTGAGGATCCCATAGGCGAAACAGGTATGAGCTGAGCAAAGGGACAAGGTATACTTCAGATGGTGGCACGTGGATACAAGCCAATTACCATACCTCACATGGATGAAAATGAAATGGGAAATGTCCTCCAAACCCATGGAGTGATTTTACAGGGTTGTCGTGTGGACACCAAGTACACCTGCTATATACCTGATGAGCTCCTGTAGGATTCTAGTTACCCGGAAACTACCTTTCCAAGACCCCAATGTGTTAGAACTGTTTGCGACAAAGTTACCTTTCCTGTCGTCCTATTTATTTTCTTTCCTTCTGCAGCTGCACATTAGAAATGTAAAGGGGCAATTTGGGGTAGGGTTCTAAGGGACACAGAGGTGGGCTGGACAGGGCAGTGGGGGCCATGAGAAGGCCTCTGACCCCTCCCTGGTTCTTTGCACAGGTTCTGATGATATGGTGGATGCTGTCACATGCCAATCAGATCCCATCAGGACTGCAGGCCACCAGTGCTGAGAGAATTGCTGTCCCTTAGGCACAGGGGCCACCTCAGCGTTACAGAGAAACTCCTGCATGGTCTCACGCCGTCTAGTGCCTGACACTCACGGGGTGTAAAGATCCAACATACTTGCCAAAACCCAGAATGGCTCTGAAGTTGATATCGTCTTGGAACTGCCCAGGGTGCTGGCTGACATGGGAGATCACATCATGGCCCAACTTCTGCCTCTCCTCACTCCTGATTGCTTTCCCACATACATGTCCTCTGGTTGTGGCCCCAAGCACACACCATCACAAACTGCCTGCGTGCTGACCTCCTATTCAGTGTCAGCCTCTCATCAAGGACTGCTAAGCCATGGCCCGGATGTATCTGGACTGCAGACAACAGAGATAGGTAGTAAACGATGCAGGTGGGGGGGATTCAGCCTGGCAGGAGGCAGTGGCCTCCCAGATACAGAGTGCAAAATATGGAGAGCTAAAGGAATGGAGTCAGAAAGTCCTGCCCGGGAAGGGCTGCTAGGCCAATGAGCCACAAGGCAGAAAAAGCTAAGAGAGGTGCCAGAGAACCGTGAGGGTTGGACCAGAGCAGCCCCATGTGTGGTCAGTCAGCAGCAGCAGCAGCTGGGAATAGGTTCAACTCTAAATACTCAGGCCTCAGCCCATACCTACCGAATCGGAAACTGGGGGTGTTTATCAAGCCATGCAGGTGATATCAAGCATGCTCAGATGGCAATACAGGATTTCTGAGGAAGGAAAAGGAGAATGGAGAGTGCGGAAGGGAGGGGGGAGGTTATCAAACCAGTTGCTGTCCCGATATGCTTCAGGAAGAGACAGCAGTCACTGGCTCCCATCCAGGGACCCTCCGTACTTGGACAGCCCCTTCTTCTAACTTCTCCATCCACCTCTGTCAGCCTAGGGTAGGTAAGAATCAATACCCCCTCTGGCCCCAGTTCATAGTCATGGGAAAGGTGAGGAGCTGCACCCTTCCTTGTGGTCTCCCAGCATCCGTTCCTTGCCTTCGTCAAGAGCCCCTTTATTAAATCCACCTTCATGTACTTGGTTGGTTGGAACCATCTCTTACCCTTTGGCACTGTAATTGTACACCTACATTGTGTCAAATCCAAACTCTGCCGGACGGAAAAGTTTGTCTGTTTCCTTGTGTTTCCTGAACCTCAGAAAGTGCCACGCTTAACTCAATGTCACACAGGCTGTCAATTGGCAATAGGGAGGAGCCAATGGCTTTCTGGCTCCAGGCCTCGTGTCCTGTTCACGGACCTGTGGTGAAGGTGGGAATGTAGCACCGAGTGAGGACCCCTCCCCACCTCTGCATGCACTCAGCTGAGTGCTATGATGCCTCCCTAGATGATAATAATGGGCCTGACTGCCTGAGGCCTGGACACCAAATTGGAAAGACATTGAGGATGACAGCCTCCCTCCCCAGAAGACCCCTGAGTGCCTTGCAGAAGGCTGCCTTGTCTAGTGGCAGGAACAAGGCTGCTGTCTACCCCTGCCGGGGGCCAACCATCCCAGGAAACAGACCAGACTTGTGGACAAAGGAGAGGGCCAGGCAGCTGAAGAAGGCTTCCAAAATTCAACTCAACCTCATTATCGCTCTCAACCTCCGAGACATGGGCTTGAACTTGGTCCACGTCAGGGGCCAACAGATTTGGGAGATGTCGAGGTTGTGTGGGGATGGCAGAAGAGACAATGTGGCGTTCTGTCTCCTTGACACCTGTGTGGTTTTCTAAGCATTGGCTTAGGAAACATGTCCCATTGGGTAGCCGAGGCGGTGCCTGGCTGTGGCTGGTGCAATTTGGAGACACACAACTTGCATTTACATCCCAGCTCGGTCCCTCACATCCTGTGTGAGTTTGGCCAACTTGTACACATGCGGCTGCCTCCGTTTCCACTCCCGTAAAGTGAAAACTTTCAGCTTGCAGGGCTTTCATGAGGGTTAAATGTGTATATTTGTGAAATGTCAGGCCAGGCGAGCACATAGGAGGTGTTTTAGGATGCTCAAAGCAACTGCTGATCTTTCTGGAGCGCTCACTATGTTCTAGGCATTGTGTGTAAGCAGATGTCATGGGGCAGGTTCCCAAAATATTCCGATTTTCCAGATGGGGTAACTGAGGCCTGGAGAAATTGGATGACTCATGCATGGTCATGCAAGAGGAGGCAGGATTCAGACCCAGGCCCGCTGTGCTACCAAAGACTGTCTCCCAGTAGAAGCTGCAGGCCACTTTGAATCACATGCTCTTGATATTTGCCAGCTTCAAGGGAGAGTAAGTTTAGTCAGCACGCAGTATGTACCAGATGCTTTTCATATAATACTTGATTTAGTCATCATAAGAGCATGATCATCACCATTCCAAAGATGGATAAACTGAGGCCTCTGATTTTATGCCGAATGCCTGAAGGACACACAGCCAGGAAGAGGCACAGCCTGGACCTGAATCCAGATCTATCTGCTGGCCTGATGTAAAACTCTCGTCTCCAGCCGTGCTCATGTGTCTCTGCCAATCACAAACTGCGGAGGCCTTTCAGGGGTAGGGGGACCTGAAATGTCGCAATGGACAGGAAACCTTTATCCCTTTTCAGCATCCATTCCCAGGAGTTCTCCAAAAACTGCTCACAAATCTTCCGTGATCCGGAGCTTACTTCTTTTGGGACCAGCTGATTAACTCTAGGGACAGGATGTCAGGACGCAGCTGAGAGGGGCTATGCATGCAGAACGTGGAATCCCAGATGCGGGGTCAAATCCTTGGTTGCTCACTATTCAAATGATGCTGGACCAGTTTCCCCATCTCCAGAATAGGGTGGATGCTAACAGACCCCTAGCGCATGGAGCAAACATGAGGCTTCATTGAGATTGTGAAGACTGTAACTGACACCAGTAGCAATTTTACAAACAGTGGTGATTCTTGAGCCAAATTGACGTGTCAGTTCACTGCCTATCCCACAGCTGATGTTCACGAGCATCAGTTAGTTGAGGAGGCAATCACTAAGGGGCCCTTGAGCTCCATTGTGCAACCAACGCTTCCCCGGTAATAGAGAGGAGCTTGGCAACAGGAGTTACCCAGGCAACAGGAGTTACCCACGCAACAGGAGTTACCAGTCAACAGGAGTTACCCAGGTAATAGACAGGAGATTGGAAATAGGAATTACCCTGGCAACAGTAGTTAACCAGGCAACAGGAGTTACCGATGCAACAGGCATTACCAAGGTAAAAGGGAGGACCATGGTAACTGAGAGGAGCTTAGCAACAGGATTTACCCAGGCAACAGGAGTTACCCAGGTAACTGTGAGGAGCTTTGCAACATGAGTTACCCAGGCAACAGTAGTTACCCAGGCAACAGAGAGGACCCCGGTAACATCGAGGAGCTTGACAACAAGAGTTACCCAGGTAACAGGAGTTACCGAACCAACAAGAATTACACAGGAAACAGAGAGGACCCCAATAACAGACAGGAGCTCGGCAACAGGAGTTACCTAGGCAACAGGAGTTACCCAGGCAACAGAGTGGACCCAGGTAACAGAGAGTAGCTTGGCAACAGGTGTTAGCGTGGCAACAGTAGTTATCCAGGCAACTGAGAGGACCCCGGTAACAGAGAGGAGCTTGGCTACAGGAGTTAACCAGGTAACAGAGAGGCCTTGGCAACAGGCATTATTCTGGGAACAGGAGTTTCCCAGTCAAAAGGAATTACCCAGGTAACAGAGAGGACACCGGTAAAAGAGGAACTTGTCAAAAGGAGTTATCCAGGAAACAGGAGTTACCGAGGCAACAGGAATTACCCAGGAAACAGAGAGGACCCCGGTAACAGAGAGAAGCATGGCAACAGGACTTACCCAGGGAACAGGAGATACCCAGGCAACTGGGAGGGCCGCGGTAACACAGAGGAGCTTGGCAAACCGATTTACCCAGTCAACAGGAGTTACCCATGCAACAGAGAGGACCCAGGTAACAGACAAGAGCTTGGATATAGGAGATACCCAGGCAAAAGGAGTTACCCAGGCAACAGGAAGGACGCCGGCAAGAGAGGAGCTTGGCAACGGGAGTTACCCAGGCAACAGGAGTTAACCAGGTAACAGAGAGGAGCATGGCAACAGCAGTTACGCAGGTAACAGTGAGGAGCTTGGAAACAGAATTTACCCAGGCAACAGGAGTTACCCAGGAAACAGGAGTTACCCAGGAACCAGGAGTTACCCAGGTAACAGTGAGGAGCTTGGCAACAGGAGTTACCCAGGCAACAGGAGTGTACCCAGGCAACAGGGCTTACCCAGGTAACAGTGAGAAGCTTGGCAACAGGAGTTACCCAGGTAACAGGAGATAACCAGGTAACAGGAGTTATCCAGGGAACAGGAGTTACCCAGGTAACAGAGAGGAGCTTGGGAACAGGAGTTTCCAAGGCTACAAGAGGAACCCGGTAACAGAGATGAGCTTGACAACAAGAGTTACCCAGGCAACAGGAGTTACCGAGGCAATAGGAATTACCCAGGCAACAGAGAGCACCCCTGTAACAGAGAGGAGCTTGCTTGGCAACAGGATGGACCCAGGAAACAGGGAGGACCCAGGAAACAGAGAGGAGCTTGGCAACAGTGAGGACTCAGGCAACAGACAGGACACAGGTAACAGACAGGAGATTGGCAACAAGAAGGACCCAGGCAACAGGGAGGACCCAAGCAACAGAGAGTACACAGGTAACAGACAGGAGATTGGCAACAGGAAGTACCCAGGCAAAAGGGAGAACCTAGCCAACTGAGAACCCTCAGCTAACAGAGAGGAACTTCGCAACAGGAAGGACCCAGGTAAGAGCCATGACACAGGCAACAGAGAACACCAAGGTAACAGAGAGGAGGTAGGCAACAGGGAGGACCCAGGCAGAAGCGAGGACCTGGGCAACAGATAAAATTCAGGTAACAGACAGGAGCTTGGCAACAGGAAGGACCAAGGCAACAGAGAGAACTCAGGCAACAGAGAGAACACAGGTCACAGAGAGGAGCTTGACAACACGAGAGACCCAGGCAATAGGGAGGACTCCGGCATGGGGAGGATAGAGGCATTGGCGATTATGCAGGCAACGGGAAGGAAACAGGTAATGTGAAGGAGACACGTCACATTGAGGGCGTAGGTAACAGTAGGAAGGGAGGCAACAGAGAGGACACACGTAACAGAGAGCAGCTTGGCCACAGCAAGGGCCCAGGCAACAGGGAGTATCCAGGCAAGGGGGAAGTCCGAGGTAACAGAGAGGAGCTTGGCAACAGCAGGGACCCAGGCAACAGAGAGGAACCAGGCAACACAGGACGCTGGTAACAGAGAGGAGCTTGACAACAGGAAGGACCCAGGGAATAGGGACGTCCCAGGCGACAGAGAGGACCCAGGTCACAGAGAGGAACATAGCAACAGGAAGGACCCAGGCAAGAGGGTAATCCAGGCAACAGAGAAGTCCCAGGTAACCGAGAGGATCTTGGCAACAGAGAGTACCTTGGAAACAGGAAGGACCCAGGCAACAGGGAGGACTTGGCAACAGAGAGGACCCAGGTAACAGAGACTAGCTTGGCATCAGGAAGGACCCAGGTAACAGGAAGAACTCAGGCAACAGGGAGGACCCAGGTTACAGAGAGGCGCTTGGCAACAGGAACGACCCACGCAACAGAGAGTAGCTTGGCATCAGGAAGGACCCACGTAACAGGAAGAACTCAGGCAACAGGGAGGACCCAGGTTACAAAGAGGAGCTTGGCAACAGGCAGGACCCAGGCAACAGGGAGGACCCAAGTAACAGAGTGGACCCAGGAAACAAAGAGGAGCTTGGCAACAGGAAGGACCCAGGAAACGGTGAGTGCCCAGGTAACAGAGAGGTGCTTGGCAACAGGGATGACCCAGGCAACAGGGAGCACCCAGCAAACGGGGAGGATCCAGGCATTGGGGAGGATCAAGGGAAAGGAAAGCACCCCGGTAACTTGAAGGAGCCAGGTAACAGTGAGGGCATAAGTAACAGAGATGTCCCAGGCCTCAGGGAGGTCCCAGGCAATGGGGAGGACCCAGGTATTGGGGAGGAACCACGCAACGGGAAGGACCCAGGAAACGTCAAGGTGCCAGGAAACAGTGAGGGCCTAGGTAACAGGGAGGACCCAGGCAACAGAGAGGAGCCACGTAACAGAGAGTAGCTTGGCAAGAGGATGGACCCAGGCAACAGGGAGGACCCAGGCAAGGGGGAGGACACAGGTATTTGGGAGGATCCAGGCAACGGGAAGGTCCCGGGTAACTTGAAGGACCAAGGTTACAGAAGGACCCAGGCAACAGAGAGGACCCAGGAATGAGAGAGTAGATTGGCAAGAGGTAGGAACCAGGCAATGGGGAGGACTCAACTATCAGACAGAAGACTGACAACAGGAAGGACGCAGACAACATGGAGGACCCAGGCAGCAGATAGGAACCAGGTAACAGGGAGGGGCTTGGCAAAAGGAAGCCACCAGGAAACAGGGACGACACAGGCCACAGAGAGGACCCAGGTTACAGAGAGGAGCTTGGCAACAGGCAGGACCCAGGGAACAGGGAGGACCCAAGTAACAGAGAGGAACGAGGAAACAAAGAGGAGCTTGGCAACAGGAAAAACCCAGGCAATAGTGGGGACATAGGCAACAGAGAAGTCTGAGGTAACAGAGTGGAGCTTGGCAACAGGAAGGAACCAGGTATTAGGAAGGATCCAGGGAACAGAGAGGACCCAGGTCACAGAGAGGAACTAGGCAACAGGAAGGACCCAGGCAACAGGGTAATCCAGGCAACAGAGAGAGGTCCCAGGTCACCGAAAGGGTCTTGGCAACAGAGTGTACATTGGAAACAGGAAGGACCCAGGCAACAGGGAGGACCTAGGCAACAGAGAAGACCCAGGTAACAGAGAGGAGCATGGCAACATGAAGTACCCCGGTAACGGGGAGGACCCATGCAACAGAGATAACCCAGGTAACAGAGACTAGCTAGGCATCAGGAAGGACCCAGGTAACAGGAAGAACTCAGGCAACAGGGAGGACCCAGGTTACAGAGAGGCGCTTGGCAACAGGAAGAACCCACGCAACAGAGAGTAGCTTGGCATCAGGAAGGACCCACGTAACAGGAAGGACTCAGGCAACAGGGAGGACCCACGTTATAGAGAGGAGCTTGGCAACAGGCAGGACCCAGGAAACAGGGAGGACCCAAGTTATAGAGAGGACCCCAGAAACAGAGAGTAGCTTGGCAATAGGGAGGACCACGGTAATAGGGAGGACCAAGGCATTGGGGATAATACAGACAACGGGAAGGAAACGGGTAATGTGAAAGAGCCAGGTAACAGTGAGGGCCTAGGTGAGAGGGAGGACCCAGGCAACACGAAGTACCGAAGTAACAGAGACCATCTTGGGACGAAGGCTATGCTCTGAACTCACTGCACCATATTTTTCCTCATGGCGGTAATGATTTCAGTTTTCTGAGACAGAGACCTCCTAACTTTTCTGCCAATTCAGAATGAGATTTGTTAGAAGGGAGACAAACACGGTCCCTATTGCTACCCAACATGTCTTCTTCCCCAGTATCAGCAAACACATTCAGAATGACAACTCATTCTGTTGCCGAATGCACCACATCCAGCCTTGCTACTGAGTTTGGAAACCCGCTTTAGATGAAAACACATGCTTCCACATCGCTTGCTTAAGAAAACCTGTGTTTCGTAGCGCCAAACAGATCTGAACGTGAAAGCACTGTTTCTCTTGTCGTGCGGCTTAATTTCCCCCAATAGTTTTGACATCTGTTTGTTTCCAGTTCTCACACTTGGAAGCATTGAGCATTGCAGTGGAATTTCAGAGAGCGTTGGTCCTGAACACTGAAACGCTTTAGGCAGCAGCTACACAGCTCCTTGCATTCCTTCCTATGCAAGGGTTGCGATCCATGAATGTTTTGGGGGGCCTATTCCTTGGTTGTCTCTGTATTTCCAGAATGCTCATAACGTGCCTGCCAGCAGATGAAGGCTATGCTCTGAACTCACTGCACCAGATTTTTCCACCTGGTGGTAATGATTTCAGTTTTCTGAGACAGAGACCTCCCCAATGGACTTTTCTGCCAATTCGGAATGAGATTTGTTAGAAGGGAGACAAACACGGTCCCTGATGCTACCCAACATGTCTTCTTCCCCAGTATCAGCAAACGCATTCAGAATGACAACTCATTCTGTTGCCGAATGCACCACATCCAGCCTTGCGACTGAGTTTGGAAACCCGCTTTAGACGAAAACACATGCTTCCACATCGCTTGCTTAAGCAAACCTATGTTTCGTAGAGCCAATCAGAACTGAACGTGAAAGCACTGTTCCTCTTGTCGTGCAGCTTAATTTCCCCAATAGTTTTGACGTCCGTTTGTTTCTAGTTCTCACACTTGGAAGCATTGAGCATTGCAGTGGAATTTCAGAGAGCCTTGGTCACGAACACTGAAATGCTTTGGGCAGCAGGGACACAGCGCGTTGCATTCCTTGCTATGCAAGGGTTGTGCTAAGTGAATGGTTTAGGAGGCCTACTCCTTGGTTCACTCAGTAGTGACCAGAATGCGCATAACTTGCCAGCCAGCGGATGAAGGCTATGCCTTGATCTGACTGCACTAGTTTTTTCCACATGGCGGTACTGATTTCAGTTTTCCGAGACAGAGACCTCCCCAACTGACATTTCCGCCAATTCTGAACGAGATTTGTTAGAAGGGAGACAAACACGTTCCCTGATGCCACCCAACATGTCTTCTTCCCCAGAATCAGCAAACGCGTTAGGAATGACAACTCATTCTATTGCCCACTGCACCACATCCAGCCATGAGACTGCGTTTGGAAACCCGCTTTAGATGAAAGCACATGCATCCACTTGGCTTGCTTAAGCAAACCTGTGTTTCGTCGTGCCAATCAGCTCTGTACGTGAAAGCACTGTTCCTCTTGTCTTGTGGCTTAATGTCGCCAATAGCTTTGACGTTCATTTGTTTCCAGTTCTCACACTTGCACGCATTGAGCATTGCAGTGGAATTTCAGAGAGCCTTGCTCACTAACACTGGAACGCCTTGGGCAGCAGCCACACTGGTACCTGCACTCCTTCCAGTGCAAGGGTTGCGTTAAGGCAGTGTTTCGGGAGGCTTTTCCTGAGTTCACTCAGTTGGTTCCCGGAATGCACACAACTTAGTGTCAGCTAGAGGATGCCTTGATGTGACTGCACTAGGTTGTTCCACATGGCTGAAATGACTTCAGGTCTCCGAGGCAGGGACCTCCGGAATTCACTTTGCTGCCTTGGGCAGGACAAGATAGAGCCTTCACTCTGAAGGCAG
Source organism: Aselliscus stoliczkanus (assembly GCA_033961575.1). NCBI lineage: Eukaryota > Metazoa > Chordata > Mammalia > Chiroptera > Hipposideridae > Aselliscus > Aselliscus stoliczkanus. The sequence goes on from JAWWOG010000080.1 coordinate 30,399, forward strand.
CCCTGGGCTGGACAAGGTTGATTAGGCGTGGCCATGGGGTGGACATGGTGTGGCAGAGGAAGGCAGGGGGCCCAGGGATGACAAGGTGGAACAGGGTGGCAGCCATTGTCTGGACACAGGGGAGAAGACAAAGACCAGCAGCCTTGAGCAGGACAAGTGTGAGTGGGAGAAGGCAGCTGGCAGCAGGCTGGACAAGGGGGTGCAAGGAAAGACATGCAGTCATAAGTTGACAAGGGGAAGCAGAGGACAGCAAGCGACTCTGAGCGGGACAAGTGGTAGCAGGGCAAGGCAGGTGGCCCTGGGCCTGACAAAGTGTAACAGGGCAAGCAGGCGACCACGGGCTGGACAATGGAGTTCAGGGGAAAACAGGTTGCCATGGCCTGGATAACAGGGTGCAGGGGAAGGCTGGTGTCCCTTGGCTGGACAAGGGGAGCAGGGGAAGGACTTCGTGAAGGAGCTGGACAAAGGGGAGCAAGAAAAAGCAGGCAGACGCTGGCTACACAAGGGAAGCAGGAGAAGGCGGGCAGCCACACGCCGCACAAGTGACAGCAGGGGAAGGCAGGGGGCCACAGGCTTGGCCCGGAGGAGACAACGAATGCAGGCGTTCAATGGCTGGACAAGGGTGTCCAGGGGAAGGCAGGCAGACATGGGCTGGACATGGGGGAACACGGGGAGGAATGTGACCCTGGGCTAACGAAAAGAAAGCAATGGATGGCAGACCACCACAGGCTTGACGAGGGCCAGTAGGGGAAGGCCGCTGGCAAAGGGCTGGACAAGGGGGTGCAGGGGAAGGCAGGTGGTCATGGGTTGACAAAGGGAGAGCACGAGGATGCAGGCAAACTCCGACTGCAGAACAATGCACAGGGGAAGGCAGGTGACCAGGGATCAGACAGGTCATGCAAGAGAGGGCATGCGGCCACCATCTGCCAAAGAAAGGGGTAGCAAGGAGAGACACGGGGCGTCAGGCTGGACAAAAGTATGCATGAGAAGGCTGGGGGCCACGGGTTGGACAATGGTGAGCAGGCGAATTGAGGCTGACCTGAGTTGGACATTTGGGAACAGGGGTAGCCTGGTGGCCAAGGGCTGGACAAGGAAGAGTCAAGAAAGGGTGGCGGCCATGGGCTTAGACAAGAGCGGACAGGGACTACTAGGCCGTCATGGGGTGGACAAGGGGAATTGGAAAGGGCAGGCGGCCCTGGGCTGGAAGGGGGTGTAGGGGAATTTGGGCGGACAATGGAGAGCAGGGAAGGCATGTGGGCCACGGGCTGGACAATGGGGAGCTTAGGAAGGAAGGCGGCCACAGGCTGGACAAGGGAAACAGGCAAAGGCAGGTATCCCTGGGATGGACAAGGGGAATTCAAGCGACCACAGGGGGGCCAAAGGGAAGCTGCGGTAGGCAGATGCCCCTGATTCTGAGAACTCGAAGCAGCGGGAAAGCAGGTGGCCACAAAGGAAGGTGGGAGCAAGGGAAGGTCGGGATCCATGGCCTGATGAGGGGGAACAGGGGAAGGCAGGCAGCTCTTGGCTGGATAAATGGAAGCAGGGAAAGGCAGGCAGCCACTGTGTGGACAAGGAGGAGAAGGGAAAGGCAGGTGGCCAGTACCTGAGAAAGGGTCGCTTAAGGAGGCAGGCAGCCTCTGGCTGGACAGTGGTGCACAGTGGAAGGCAGGCCGTTAGCCACGGGGGTTGATAAGGGTGAGCAGGGGAATTGAGGCTCACCTGAGTTGGACATGTGGGATCGTGGGTAGGCAGGTGGCCAAGGACTGGTCCAGGAAGAGCCAAGGAATGGTGGTGGCCACGGGCTGGACAAGGGGTAGCAGGGAATGCTGGGTGTCACTGTCTGGAGATGGCGGGCCAGGGGAGGACAGGTGGCCACAAACTGTACAAGTGGAAGCAGGGAAAGATAGGCATCCATGGGCTGGACAAAGAGAGAGGGAAAGCAGGCGGTCACAGGGGGAAGAGTGGTAACAAGGAAAGGCAGGTGGATCATGGATTGACCAACTGTAACAGGAGAAGTAGGCAGCCACGGGCTGGAGAAGGCGTTCCAGGGGACAGCAGGCATCCATGGAATGGACAAGGGAGAGCTGGGAGAGGCCATCATCCATGGACAAGGACAAGGAGCAGCACGCAACGGCAGGCTGCCACAAGCTTGACAAGGGGGTACAGGGGAAGACAGGTGGCCATGGGCTCTACAAGTGGTAGCAGGGGAAGCAGGAAGCCCTGGGCTGGTTATCGGGGAGAAAAGGAACGCAGGTAGCCAAGGGCTGGACAAGGGGAACAGAGGAATCCACGTGGCCGTGGGCCGTAGGAGGGCGAAGAGGGGAAGGCAGATAGTGCAGCGCTAGGAAAGGGTGTGCCAGTGAAAGCAAGCGATCATTGGCTGGACCAATGGCATTAGGGAAAGGCAAGTGGCCAAAGGGCAGGAGAAGGGCGAAGAGGGGAAGGCAGTGGGCTATGGGCTTGCAAAAAGGGAGCAGGGAATGGCAGGGTACCACGGACGGGACAAAGGGCAGGAAGGGAAGACACTCAGCAACAGGATAGACAAGGCGGCACTGCAGAAGATAGGCGGACCTGGGATGGACAAGTGGGAGCCAGATGGCCCTGGGGTGAATGATGAGGAGCAGTGGAATTCAGGAAGCCAAGGGGACAACAAGGGGGAGCAGGGCAAGGCAGGCTGACACAGTGTGGAAAAGGGAAACAAGGGTCGGCAGGTAGCCAAAGGTGTACTAATGGGAGCAAGGGAATGCAGTAGGCCAAGGGACTCACAAGTGGGAGCAAGGGAAGGCTGGGATCCATGGCCTGACAAGGGGGTGCAGGGAAATGGAGGCATCCACTGGCTGCACAAGGGAAGCAGGAGAAGGCGGACAGCCACGCGCTGCACAAGAGCCAGCAGGGGAAGGCAAGGGGCCACAAGCTTGGCCCGGAGGAGACAACGAATGCAGGGGTCCGATGGCTGGACAAGGGTGTCCAGGGGAAGGCGTGCAGCCATAAGGTGGACAAGGGGGACCAGTCAGGCGGCCACAGGCAGGGCAAGGAGAGCAGGGGAAGCCAGGCTGCCGTGGCTTGGACACGTGAGCTGAGGAACGCAGGCGAAGATGGGCTGGGCAAGCGGGAGCAGGATAAGGCAGGCAGCCACGGGGTAGACAAAACGGAGCAGGGGAATGGAGGTGGACCTATACTGGACAAGGGGAACTGGGCAAGTCAGGCAGCCACAGTGTAGGTAAGGAGAACAGGAATAGGCAGGTGGCCCTGGCCTCGAAGGGGCACCAATTAAAGTAGGTGGCCACAGGCTGGACAGAGGGGAGCAGGCAAAACCAGGCAGCCCTGAGCTGGACAAGTGGGCACGGGAGATGGCAGCGGGCAGCAGGCTGGACAAGAGCTAGCAAGGAAAGACATACTGACATGGCCTAACAAGGGGAAGCAGAGGACGGCAGGTGGCTCTGTGCTGGACATGTGGTAGCAGGGGAAGGAAGGCAGCCCTGAGCTTGAGAAAGTGGAACAGGGAGAACGGGCGGCCATGGGTTGGACAAGGGGGTCCAGAGTAAAGCAGGCGGGCATTTCATGGACAACGGGGAGCAGAGCAAGGCAGGCAACACTTGGCTGGACAAGAGGAGCAGGAGGAGGGTTTTGGGACTGGGCGGGGCCAGGGGACGCCACGAAAGGCAGGCATCCACTGACAGAAAACGGGAAGCGGGGAAAGGCATGTTGTCAAGGGCTGGGCCAGGGGAGGCAGGGGAAGGCAGGTGGTCATGGGCTGGACAATGGGGAGCTGAGGAAGGCGGGCTGCCAGTGGCTGGACAATGGGAAACAGGGAAATGCAGGTGGCCCTGTGCTGGACAAGGGAGAGCAGGGGAAGTCAGATGGCCCTGGGCAGGACAAATTGGGGGAGGGAAAGTCATGCTGCTCTTAGTTGGACAAGGCGAGCAGGGGAAGGATTTTGGGACTGAGCTGCACAAGGGGGAGCGGGGAAAAGCAAAAAGCTATGGACTTCACAAGTGACAGCAGGGATGGAATGTGGACACTGGCTAGATTCAGGGGAGTTGGGGAGCTCAGGGATCCAATGGCGGGAAAAGGGGTCCAGGAGAAACCACGCAGGATTGTGGTGGATAACGGGCATCTGCAGATGTCAGCTGGCTCCAGGCTGGGCAAGGAGAGCAGGGCAATGCATGCAGATACGGAAAGGAAAAGGCGGTCCAGGGGAAGGCAGTCAGCCATAGCATGAAGAATCAGGGAGCAGAGGAAGGTAGGCTCGCGTTGCCAAAACAAGTGGTACCCGGGGAAATGCAGGCGGTCATGTGCTGCACAAGGGAGTTCAGGGGAGTGCAGAATGCCCTGGGTTGGACAAGAGGGTGCTGAGGAAGTCAAGCAGCCACTGGACGGACCAGGGACCACAGGAGAAGGCAAGTGGCTATGAGCTCAACCAGGTGGTCATTAGGATGGCAGCCAGCCACTGGGTGCGCAAGAGGGAGCCGGGAAGTCAGGTAGCCACTAGGTGTAAAGGGGTAGCTGGAGAAGCCATGTGGCCTCTGGCTGGACAATGGGAGAGCACACTGGAAGGAGGCAGCCAGAGTGTGGCTTCGGGTGAGCAGGGGAAGGCAGGCCGTTCCGGCCTAAGATTTGGAAGTAGGTGTAGGCAGGTTGCCATGGGCAGATCAACGAAAATCGGGGGAAAGCAGGAGGCACAGGTTGGACAAGGGTGGGCGGGGGTAATCAGGTGGCAATGGGTTCAACAAGGGGGTGCAGTAGCAACCTGGTGGCCGCAGGTTGGACAAAGGGGAGCAGGGGACAGCAGATGGCCCTGAGCTGCACAAAGGGCAAAAGGAGAATCAGGTGGCCACAGGCTGGATGACGGGGGTCAGGAGGGCCGGTGGACATGGGCTCAACATGTGGGAGAATGGAAGACATGCATCAATGGCCTGACAAGGAGGAGCAGGTGAAGGTAGGCGGCACTCGCCTGGACAAGAGTGAAAATGGGTAACAGGAGGCCACTAGTGGCCCAGGGGGAAGAGCAGAAGGTAGACAGCAAGGTGCTTCACCGGGAGAACACGTGGAAGGAAGCTGGCGAGTGGGTGGACCAGTTGAACAGGGGAAAGTGAGTGTCCTTGGGTCAGAAAGCGAGTTTCAGGCAAAGCAGGCAGCCACGTGCTGCAGCAGACGGTGCAGGAA
>JAWWOG010000081.1:0-34580 GCA_033961575.1 Aselliscus stoliczkanus
GACGTTAATAGGGAGTTTAGCAGTTTATAGATTGTTGCTTAGCCTCAAACCTTGTGGAAGGCATACGTATATTTCTCAGGGCACAAAGCTAACAGTCTCTATGGATTTGGACTGTGTAGCAGCACACGACAGCACACGCTCAAGGGGACATCACCGGCAGCGCAATCCAGGCAGTCCCTGCAGGGAGAGTAGGGCTGTTACTTAGCCTGAGCGGCAGAGGGGGCTTGCGCAACTGCAGAGCTCCTCTTCTTGGTAACACAAACGGTTGTTTCAGGGGCGCCTTTCCGGATCTTGCGCGCTCCTCCTTCGCTCCTCTGCCCACTAGAGTCTGGCAGCTGTAGCAGGCACAGGCACAGGTGGTTGGGTCGGCAGGGTCTATAATGTGTTGGGGTCTTCTGCTGAAGGACTCCTGCATCGCGCGGGCTCTCCTTGCCCAGTGCTTTCAGCTCCTCCGAGATGCCCGATGAGGATGTAAGACCAGGAGCAGTACCTCGGCCCCTAGGGAGACTCAGCAGTTAACTTATGCTGTGTCCTCCCCGCGGCGGCATGCCCTCCTGGCCTGTGGTAGGGGCCGAGAAGGCCTGTAGGCCGGTGCGGGGAGCTGGGAGCTCGGGGTGGTCGGTCAGTCGAGGCCTGGGATCTGCGGGAGGGCGGAAAACACTGCAACCCTTGGTCTGGTGGCAGCACGGCAGGCGGCCACTAGGGTCCTGGGCCATGGTGAAGCCATCGCGGCTGCTCTCCCCCTCACCTTCATCGATGTTGTCCTCAGTGATCCTGTGGTGAGCTATATGTTTCTAAACAGGCAGCTGTGGTGACTGCTGTGGTGACATCTCAATGGGAGTCCTAGACTGCTCTCCAGCTTGGGGGAGGGGCAGATGTACTCTGCCACGTGCTCTGGACACCATGTCACAGCATCTTTTGATTCCTCCTGGAGAAGGGACCCTCATGTAGCTTTAGGAAGTGTTCTCCTTGAAATCAATCTTGCTTGAGTGGATGTGGAGAGAGGACCCACTCTCCATTGCTCTCCCTTGTTTGGAGAGATTCACAATTTTCTGAAGGCAATCTCTAAATATTCTCTCACCAAGCACTATTCCTTTCCCAACTCCTTGTGTGCCCTCTATGGGAGTGAGGCATTTTGTGTGAGTTGAGACAAAATGACAACCGATGAAGTTAAGACCCAATCAAAGATGCCCACAGGGTTTTGTTTTGTATTGTTTTTGTTTTCTGCAGAGGGACACAGGAAGTTGCCAGGGCTAGAATGCTAGTACTGAGAGGACACTAAACTAGCACAGGTTCATCTAGACTAGTGTTAGCTTTGTGGAGTAGTGAAGCAGAGTGGGAACACTTTTGTAACTAGAATATTCTGAAAATCTTGTTGAACTCTATCTTCTTATGTACATAAAGCAAATGATCCAGCAGAGTAAAACACAGCTCAGGCTATTGGACCTCCTGTTGAACTGCAGAACCAAACTTTTATTTATTTATTTTTCAAATAGCTTATGAGTCTGTGATCTTCATCCCAAATTGGGGTTCTGATTTAATTGTATAGAAACCATAAGAATTCAGCCTAACTTCAGTGCTGAGACTGAGCTAAGGAATGGCTAAGCCTCTGAAATATAGCATTTCTGAAGTGATGACAGAGCATGCCAAAATAGTTGATTGTAACTGGTCAGAATACTCGGTTTTCATTTATTAACAAGAAAAATAAGCCAAGCTGGCCTACCATTTGAGAGTTTACAGAATCCTCTCACATGTTGGAAATTTGATATTTGCAACAACCCACTCTATAAGGAAGGGGACATATGCTCATTTTACTGCAGTTTGACAGGTGTGGGAACCCAGGCCCAGAGAAAGGAAGGTGCTTGTTTACATTCACAAATCTAGTATCTCATGTTAGATTATCTTCAATCCTCGTCCGCATCCCATTCCAAAACACCTCACTAGCCTCTATGTACATACAGTTCTGTCACCTGTTTCATCTGATGTCAGAGACCAGGGACTGCTTTCAGAGAGGTGCTGGTCTCTCACAATGTAGCAGAGAACACAAGAAACCCCTCTCCTTGTTTAAACTGTCTGGCTGTGGCCCAGCTACCGATCCTGGCAATCTCCAGGAGTACAACTGGCCTTTGTATCAGCAACACAGGACCCCCCTGACCACCACAATTAAGAACCTTCTACCTGCAGCCGACTGAAAGTGAACCCTACTTTCTGTAGATTCAGGAGCCATTATCTTCAGCATACTGGTGCAATACTGGATAAGAGAAGGGGTCTTGATTTTTTTTATTTTACTCTTTAAGAAAACACTTCTTCAGGCATCATCTATTACAGTTTTTACACAAGTGTGAGAGAGCAGCAGGCTACTGTCAGTATCCTCACATGACAGAAAGTAGGCCTGGCCAGCAGGGCAGGAAGCAGTTAACTAACCTAACCAAAGCTACCCACGTAGAAGGTGCACAATCAGGATAATACCTGTGCTCCTTCAGTCCCTCTGGCTCCTAGTCTAGTGTACCATCTGTGGCAAAGTGAGACACATTTATGAAACTGTCAACAGTTCTTTCTTTACTGTCCAGTGAACTCTCCTTGCTGTCTCCCATATTTGCCATGCCCATTCCCATCTCGGTGCCTGTATTAACTTCTTCCTCATTCTCGTAGGGATACTTTTTCTCCTCTTCTCTGTCTGTACAAAATTTACACGCCCTTCTTGTCCCAGTTTTGATTTCCCTTCCCACCCCCATTCCAAACGCAGCAGTGCACCTTGACTGCTTTCTTCTCAGAAACGTAGTTACACTTCCATCCTGAAGATCAATGGCTACTCTACTTGTTTCCTATGTGTAAGGATTTCTGTCTCACTGTTTTCTTAACTGGATTCTAAGGTCACTAATGAGTGAACACTTTAGGTTTCTTCTCTCGATATCCTCTCTCAGTAGCCTGACACCCGGAACACTGCTGGCTGTATAAAGGGCCATCGCATGTGTGATTGTGGATGAAATCTGTGCCTCTTTCCTCACTCCAAGTGGCTACATCCTTGAATTCCCTGCAGTCACTAAGCACAGTCCCAAGCACAAGAAGGTGCTAACGAGATTCCCTGAGTTGGACTGAATGTGTCCTCTTGAAACTCCTATTGCTGTTTTCATGATATATGGGAAAGTGCTATGGAGCCATCATGGAGATATATTAAACTTTCCTGGGTTGTGTGTATTTTACTCACCAAGAAAGGCTGTGAAAATAATTATGATGATACGAATTCCTAGTTCAAGCTTAAGTTTTAATTTGCTGAGGATATGGTATTATTCTAATGGAAAGCATTAGGTTAGGTTCTGTATATCTCTTTTTTAGTTGTTTAGTCCATCTCTCCTTTCAGACTGTGAAGCATGTTTTTTAATGCCTACTATTTAAGAGCTCTCAATGACACGGAGGTTAGCTCAGCATTAAGAACTACTGTCTGATCTCTGGGCTTTCATTAGTAATAAAATCTCTGTTTGCTAATTCAGTCACAAAAAGGGGCTGAACCCAAGACAGCAGAGTCCATCCACGATGACAGGTAATAACATTACCTAAGCTGAGGGGTAAAGAAATTCTCAGCCTGATGAGGGGAGGAAAATACTCCACGCCATCTTTTCTAACCAAATAGCTGGCAGATCTTGTTTGAAAATGCAATGAGCTGAATGAAATGAAGGACCCTATCGACCTTGCTCCTTACAGAACCACACCATCTATTCCAGTGTCTCCTGAGTGCCGCTTAATGTCCAAGGCAAAAGAAAGCTAACTTATGTAATACATGCAGAAATAATAAAAGGGGATCTAGAAAATGGCTCTGAGAATGCCTACCCTTGCACACACCATGCAAATGACACATCCTAAAAGCCATGGTGACTCCAGGGATGATATGGATGTCAGTAAGCGGTTTAAGATATGGGCATTCTTGCAATCCTCAGGGCACTGTCAGCTGAAGTTTGGGGAGCTAAAAATCATTCAAGAGAATCAGGAATCTTAATTCAGAAAGTCTGGTTTGACTGCTGGAATGGCCAAATACTGGAAGTTAAGCTTTGAGCAGACCATGTCAATTTCTGAGATGAAGTCTTCTTGCATATAAAAAGGAAATATAAATGTTGTCCCTGTCTAGTCCATAGCATTGTGGTGGCAATTACATAGAACACTTTATGTGTAAAAATATATATATATATAGGGCCGGCCAAGTGGCGCGGTGGTTAAGTGCTGGCTTGGGAAGCCAGCAGCCCTAGTTTGGTGCCACATAAGAGGGCCAGTGACACTGTCCTCAAAAAAAAATTATATATATATATATATATATATATATATATATATATATATAAAGCAGAAGCCTTGACCACCTTGCCGTGGAACACTGTGTGTGTTGGAAGAAAGAGATAAAGGGAGAATGAAAGAAGAAGGACCGAGAGAAAGAAAGTGTGATAGTTAATTGTATGTGTCGATTTGCTGGGCCATGGTACCCAAGTATGTGGTTAAACATTATTATCGATGTTTCTGTGTGGGTGCTTTTGGATGACAAAAGCTTTAAATCTGTGGACTTTAAGTAAAGCAAAATTATCCTCTATAATGAGGGTGGGCTCATCCAATCAAGTAAAGGCAGAAGACAACAAAAAAAAATTGACCTTGCACCAGCAAGAGGGAATTCTGCAGCAGACGGCCCTCAGACTTGATCTGCAGTAGAAACTCTTCTCTGAGTCTCCAGCTTGATGGCCTTCAGACATGAACCACAGCCTTGGCTCTCCCTTGGGTCTCTAGCCTGTGAGGCCATCCTGTAGATTTTGGATTTACCAGTTGGCATAAGAGCATGAGCCAATTTATGGAAGAAATCTCTCTCTCTCTCTCTCTCTCTCTCTCTCTCTCTCTCTCTCTCTCTCTCTCTGTCTGTCTCTCTCTCTCTCTGTCTCTCTCTCTGTCTCTCTCTCTGTCTCTCTCTCTCTGTCTCTCTATATCTCTCTTCCTCCCTCCCTCACACCCTTCATCTTTGAATGTGTCTCTACTTTGTCTTTCTCCTTGCACTCGAGTGTGTGGATGTACACACAGACAAAGACAGTCTTTTATATCTTATGGGTTCCGTTTTTCTGAAGAATCTTGATTCATGCAAACTTTGGTACCGGGGTGGTTCTATACAGCAGAATGCTAAGAATAGTTCAGTGTTTGTCTCTTTACTTTGATTATATTTAAAGGCACTAATGACTGCTAGTCCAGTAACAAAGAGCATTCTGATAGTCTATGGTGTGATGTGGCAATAGACCTACACCAAATCTCACCATAGGATACTTTTTAAATAAAATCAGATTCATGTGTACAAAACAACATATTCATTAGACAGTTATATCACCACAGAAAGTGATAATCCCAATAAGGCTATTACCCATTCTATTGGACAGTTCAATCAAATACTTATAAAAGTCAGAAATCTGGAGAACCATGTATATGGTACTTTCTAACATTTTTTGGTCAAACTAAAGAATATAATGAGAATTTATGGTTGCTGCTTATGACACAGAAGAATGTGGGAAAAGAATGAACTTAGAGATTTCAACTCCCTGCTCAAGCACTGCTAAAGTGACCAGAAAGCTTGTTTGCCCTAAATGTGTGTCCTCCCTCCTGTAGCCACAGGGTTGAGATTGCTGAAAACAAAACCTAGAATCTCATTCTGTGAGTGGCTGATCTACAATGCAAATTGAATCCCGGCTTCACTGTGCATATACTCTTAAAGTGAAGGCATTGATTGGGAAGGAATGGGATCCTGAATGCTGGAATGGGGACATGTGGGAAGACCTTTATGAACCTGGGAACCCTGAGCTTCTAAATACCCATGATTCATCTTCACCAGTGGAAGCACCTTCTCCATCCCATTTTGAGGATATTAATCCTGCCTTGCCTGAGGGAAGTATAATGGACACGGCTGAGGAAATGTCCTTGAAAGACACTGCTGATGCTCTTTGGGACACAACCCCATCACCCTTATCTGCTTCTAGACGCGTAAGAAGACTCAGGTCCCAGCAAGTCCTTAAAGGTGAGGTCAAAAGTATTACCAATGAGAAGGTGTGCTGTACTCCAAAAGAGCTACCAGATTTTTCTAATTTATACAGACAGAACTAGGGAGACATGTTTCAGACTGTATATTAAAGTTTTGTGATAATGGCGGAAAGAACATAAAGTTTCATCAGAGTGACTTTTTCGAGATGGGCTCACTAAGCAGACATCTGGATTTATTGTTGCAGCTTGGAGAGCTAGAAATGGCTGTAAGAGTTTGTTTGTTTGGCCAGCTTGCACATGGCCCAAACTGTGGTCCACAGCAGGTGACTTAGAACTGCAGACCTTCCGGTGGTTTACTGTAGCAGAAAGGATTTCTTAGGGAGATTGGAGTGTTAGATTGCCTTGTCATTTAAGACCGTCTCACCCACACTGGGAGGGTCCGCAAGACACACCCTTCACCATGGCTGTGAGCAACAAGTTTGTGAGGGGAACCCCAGCAGCTTTGCAAAGCTGCACGATCGCTCTTCACTGTACACCAGAACTTGCAGAGGGAACTGCTGCCACCCAATTGGGGAACCTAAAGGCAAGAGGAGTAAACTCTGTCCCTTGGTGCAGGGGCCATGTGACCTCACTCAACCTCCAAAGGTAAAGTGGGCATGGTTACCACAATGGATGGCAGAGGGAAAGCAGCACAATCAGAATAGTCTGACTCCCAGAGGCTTTTGGAGGTGGCTAGTCAATCATCATGTTGTTCCTAGAAGAGAAATGTATAGGAAGCCTACCAAATACTTACTTGAACTGCATAACCAGAAAACTTCTAGGTCACGTGAATAGAAGTCCAACTTGGAAAACAATTAACAGGAAGTCATAGACCCTGACTCAATTCCTTAAGCTTGAACCAGTTTATAAACCCCAAACCTCTGGAATGTAGGGGAGGCTGGGTCTCTTTGACGGAAGCTTTATATATATATTTTAAAAAGATTGTTAGCTGGTAATTGGGGGACGAAAACAGTGTTGGGGAATTGTGGAAGGGGAACAGACAAGTTGTTGTCCTTTGGTTATTCAGTCTGGTTGAGCAGGACTATGTTTCACTGGCCAATGTTGGTATTATCATTGCGCACTTCCTGGGTGAGGCAGACCGGTCACCGGCCTCTGGACGGCCACTCACGGTGGCTATTGGCAGCTCACTCCAGCTGCCGGCTACTCATGCTGACTGCCGGCCCCTCACTGTAGCTTACAGCAGCCCATTGCAGCAAGGGTTGCAGCCTAAGCGTTTGCTGGGACTCGTGCAGCCAAGCTCCAGGTGGAGCTCTTGTTCACCATCTTAGCTGTAGAGGGCAGTGTCACTGGCCCTCATATGTGGGATCCGAACCAGGGCCGCTGGCATCCCAAACCAGCTCTTAACCAACGCGCCACTCGGCCGGCCCGACGGAGGCTGTTTGAAGAGACACTTAGAGCACCAGCTAGGTGGCAATACCTTGTAGGGCTGGTGTGAAGTTCTCCACAAGATTGTATGTACTCTGATTTCTCATCCAGTATATGGTACTGTTTCTGCCATAAGTTGGGTTCACAGGTCTAGGAATCAAAGGGTGGAAATGGGTGTGGGCCCACTCAATGTCACACCTAATGACCCACTAGCACAAAGTTGGCTTCTTGTCCCCACTACCTTAGGCTCTGCTGGGCTAGAAAGATGTATCAGTCCAAAGAGAGGAATGATTTCACCAGGGCCACAACAATGATTCCTTTGAATTGAAAATTAAGCCTGCTACCAGATGACTTTGGGCTTTTCACGCATCTGAATGAAGAGACACAGAAGCGAGTTTCTGTGCTGTCTGACGTTATTTATCCTGATCACCAATGGGAAATAGGCCTCCCAGTGCACAATAGAGGTATGGCAGAGCATGTTTGGAATAGAGACTCCTTTAGTCACCCCTTAGTAATAACATGCCCTGCAATTAAACTGAATGTAAAATTATAACAATCCATTTCAGGCAGCACTTCTAATGGTCCTGAACCTGCAGGAACGAAGGACTTGGGCACCCTAACAGATAAAGAACCATGACTAGCTCAGGTGCTTGTTGAGGGAAAAGGGAATATGGAATTGATAGTAGAAGACGGTAGTTACAAATATCAGCTATGAAGACATGGCCAGTTACAAAAAGGAGGATTTTAATTGTTACGAGTATTTCTTCCTTGCTTTGTTATGAATATGATTCTACATCTATAACTATCTGTGTATCCAGAGAATTTCCCTTCCCACTGTTATCCCCATATCTTTTAACATAAGATATGTTGACTTGGTATTATTTAAGCATTGTCAACCTTGCATCATACTATTTAAGTTAGGGAATATCAAGGAGAGAGTGAACATCACTCAAGGACTTTGTGTCCCCTTGTGCTGAAAGGTTTAGAGTGTTTTCATTTGGAGATTATGTACAGTTTAAGGAGATGCATATGGGTACCAAGATGACAAAGGTTGACCTTATGTTGGTTATACATGTGTCAACTTGGCTGGGTAGCTCTTCCCAGGTATGTGGTCAAATTTTATTCTGGATGTTTCTGTGAGGGTATTTTGGATGAGGTTTAGCATTTGAATAGGCGGAATTTGAGTAAAGCAGATTGCCCCTCCTTGATGCATGTGCACAACAACCGCTCAGTTGAAAGCCTGAACAGACCTCCCATGATCAAGAGGGATTCTGCACCATCATCTCTCCCCTGATCTCTAGCCTGTCAGCCCACCCTACATGTTTTGGACTTGTTGGTCTTCTGTTTTAAAATGTACCTAGTATTTGTGGAATCAGGCATGTAAGATTACAGAAAGGAAGAGAACTGCCATTGAAAGAAGTTTATTACTCACAGTCCATCAGAGAATGGAAGGCCTGGCACACCACCCAACGCCACATGAGACCACTAGCAGAGAGAAGGAGAGAGAGAGGAGCTAAGCCAAAACCTTTTTTACTTTGGTGGCAGGAAGTAGCTAGGGTGTGATGTCCCCTATTGGGCAGGAAGCAAAACACAAATGTTAAGGCCTGTCCCTTCTGCAAACACCCTGGGATGGTGAAGGTGCAAACAACTATGGGCCGTTAGCATGGACAGATGACTCGCTAGATGACAACAGATTAATTACTGAATATCGAATATAGTTATCACACCTCTCTCATTGTGTGAGCCAATTATGTAAATCTCTCTGTCTCTTGTTCCCTCCCTCTCTACCTATCTCTATCTCTGTCTTTCTCTATATATACATCCTATTGGTTATGCTTCTCTGGAAAGCAGGATGAACAAAATGTGAGGAAGGAAGGTAGAATAGGAGGGAAAGATGAGGCACACAGGTTTAGATCAATCGGAAGACACATCTGGAGAAATGTCATTCCAGCCTCAATTCACCATCTATATATAATAGGTACAAATTACTTTATTTCACATTATTGACTTTATAGACATGATGCATAGACAAATCTACCATTTTTGTAAGGGTGATCCAAGAATCATCCATAAAATTATTCCACTATATTTCCAAATTCTAAAATGTTGCAAATAAACTATACAGATGGACCTAGAAACTATTATGTTAAGTGAAATAAGTCACTCGGAGAAAGACAAATGCCATATGATCTCACTTATATGTGGAATCTGAAAATCTGAATGAATGAGCAAAGTAAACAAAAACAGTCTCATAGATATAGAGGAAAAACAGGGTTGTTAGTTCGGAGGTGGGTGGGGATGAGGGAGAAGGGGAAGGGATTAGACAGCATAAATAGGTACCTACACTATTGCCACAGGGATATGAAAGACTGGGGAGTATAATCATGTTGTAAAAATGTGGGCTGGCTGAGTGCCGCGGTGGTTAAGCGCTGGCTTGGGAAGCCAGCGGCCCAGGTTCGGTCCCACATGTGAGGGCCAGTGACACTGCCCTCAAAAAAAAAATTTTGTGGGGTGTCAGATGGTCACATGTCTTGTTAGGGAGACCACTTCATGGATGGAGTAGAGGCTTGATCACTGCACTGTATACCTGAAACTGATGTTGTATAATATTGTATGCCAACTGTAATTGAATATATAGTCACAGGATGTGGATTATACAGTGGAAGGGAGTCAAAGGAATTGTAATAGATAGTATGATATGGGGGGAGGAGTGGGGGGGGAGAATTGGGGGAGAGGGGTTGTCACTTTGAGAGGTAAAAAGTATAACAATTACACTGTGTTGTACACCTGAAGCTAATTAAAAAATTTAAAACAATGTTTCAAATAAGGGCAATGCAAACGCTCTGTGTGCTTTATATTGGGGAATGATTCTCAAAGGAAATTTTGAAGCACACACCAAAGACCATTTATTTCTGCAGCAGTGGTATGCTAGAGCTGGCTCAGACCAGCTGGTGATAGTCGATCATTAATATTTTAGGAAATTTTGTGAGCCAGTTGGTGAGCATACCATTAGTGAGTATCAACTCAGATATAAAATTGCAATAAAGCATATTAAAACCAACATCGGTAAACAATCAAATCAAATATTTTTCTAGTTATTTTACTACCTTTTACTATGAATCTTTGCTCCTTGGGTTATTTTCTTCTACCATATCTGTATGGTGAGTAAACTGTATGGTGTTCTACTGCATATCTCTTGCAAAACTCTATATTCAATGACATGACGTTGGTAGCTTGACATCCGCCATGGTGGGAGAATTTAGATCAGAGAAATTGGCAAGTGTGTGCTGTGAATTTGCCCCCCTCTCACAGCTTTGATTGTTAAACATTAACAGCACACCATATTTGTTTGTATGTATATGTTTACATATGTATGTAGACATTTTTTGTTTGTGAGGGAGCAGAATATTTGACTGAAGTCACAGAAAAAGAGCTAGCGCAAGAGATGAGAAAAGGAAAGGAAAGTAATGAAACGAGTGCTGCCATGGAGGAAGGAGGTGACCTGAGGCACGTCCTTTCACTGTTTTCCTTATAAACTGAGAGGTTTACGGTTGATGATCACAGTAATCCATCCATCTCAAACACTGTATTAATAATCTTAGGTCTATAATATAGTTTTATATTTACAGTAATTTAAGTGAAATATATATATGTAGTATACTTCTATATGTATATATGTGTGTATATGTTTATATATGATTTTGCATGTATTTAAAAATATTTTTCACATATATAAAATTATATAAATCTTTCTCTGTCATTTACATGTTAATCAGGCAGAATGCATGATCACTGCCCTCAATATGGACTAGAATTTTGTGGTTAACTGGGAGGCATCCTGTGCTGTTCTACTTCATTGCCGTATCCTTTCACACACACCCCTTTAAGGAATAATTACAAATGTGATGTCTTGATGATAAATTTCCTGCTCCTGCCCCTTTATCATCTCTGCCTTCTGCCTCTCTTAACTGGCACCACTCTCTAGGCAACCACTGATCTGCTTTCTGTCAATATATATTAAGTAGCATTTTTTGGAACTTTACATAAATTTAATCATAGAGTATATAGTCATTTTGTTCTGGCTTCTTATACTCAGCATGCCGAGATTCATTAATGCTATAGCACGTGTCAATAGTTCATTCCTTTTTGCTTTTAGCTCTTTCCCTCTTATTGCTAGGAGTATTCCTTTATATGGAAATACCACAGTCTTGTTTTTAATCTTTATTTCTAAATTAATATTATTTTCCAAGTATTTAAAATTTTAGATTTCAATTACATCCAATATTATTTTATATTAGTTTTATGTAAGTAGCATAGTGGTTAGACATTTTTTATCTTTTCATGTGTTGATGGACTTCAGGAATGCTTCATTATTTGATTATTACAAATAAAGCTGCCCTGAATATTCATATACAAGTCTCTGTTTGTACACATGCTTTCTTATCTATTGGGTCAACTCCTAGCAATGTCTGGATCATATGCTAGGTGCATGTATAGTAGTTTAAGAAACTGCCTGCGGTGTTCTGAATGTTTGTTTCGCCCCAGAATTCATGTTTTGAAATCTTAATGCCCAATGTGATGGTATTAAGAAGCGCGGGGGAGGTGATAAGCATGATGGTGAAGCCCTCATGAATGGCATTAATGCCCTTGTAAAAAGACTCAAGAGAGCTAGCTCACCGCTTCCACCATGTGAGAACACAGTGAGAAGCCTCGAGGTACCAGGAAGAGGGCGCTCACCAAACCGTGACCATACTGGCTCCTTTCTCTTGGATTTCCCAGCCTCCAGATCTGTAATAAATACATTTTTTGTTGTTGTTTATCAGTGACCCAGTCTGTGTTATTTTGTTATAGCAGCCTGATTGGACTGAGACAGATCACCAAACATTTTTCCAATGTAGTTGTACCATTTTACATTCCCACCAGCAGTTTATTCAAGTTCTAGTTACCTCGCATCCTTGCCAACACTTGATAAAATCAACGTTTTAAAGTTTGGCTGTTCCGACAGTTGCATAGCGATATAGCATGTCACTGTGCCTGTGTTTTAAAATTTTTTTAATGTAAAGATTTTTTTTCAAATTATCACACTGTAAAATGTTTTTTTCCTTTCTTCGCCTGAAGTTATGTGTTTTCAATGTATAGATATTTATCTATACATTTAACATGTTTAAATGTATAGTTTAAACATGTATAGATAAGTGTAACCATCACTACAATCAGACTATGGAACAGTTCCATCACACCACTACCTTGGCCCCAAATTTGGGAACAGCTACCTTTTTCCATCAGTATAATTTGTCATTTTGGGAATGATATAGAAGTGTAATTATAGTGTACATTGTTGTCTTTCCAATTTGTTGCATGCACCAACAGTTCATTGAACGTACACATATGGATGTGCCATGGTTTGTTTTATGCATTGACCTGGTGACAGGCATTTGGGTTGTTTCCAATTTTTGTGAAAAATAAATAGACCTGCCATAAACTTTTGGAGACAGGTTTTTTTAGTGAACATAAGTTTTTTTTGTTTTTTGTTTCTTAAAGATTGTATTGGGGAATTGGGAGAGGGGAACAGCATTGGAGAACCGGGGAAGGGGAACAGACAAGTTGTGTCCCCTGCTCTTCAGTCTAGCTGTAGAGGACATCGCCTCACTGGCCCATGTTGGTATCCTCATTGTGCTTTTCTCAGGTGAGGCAGATCGGTCGCTGGCCTCCGGACGTCTGCTCTCAGCATCTCTCGGCAGCTCACACCGGCTGCCAGCCGCTCATGCTGGCTGCCGGGCACTCACTGTAGCCCACGGCAGCTGTATTGCAGCAGGGGCTGCAGCTATGCCGTCCCAGGGACTCACAACAGCCCAGCTCCAGGTGGAGTCGCCGTTCACCAACTTAGCTGGAGAGGGCAGTGTCAATGGCCCTCATATGTGGGATCCGAACTGGGGCCGCTGGCATCCCAAGCCAGCTCCTAACCAACTCGCCACCTTGCCAGCCCTAAGTTTTTAACTTTCTAGGTTAGATACCCAGCAGTTGCATTGGTGGATAATACAGGAAGTATCCATTTAAATTTGGAAGAAACTGCCAAATCCTGTTTCAGGGTAGCTCCAACTTTTAGCATTCACACTAGCAATGTCTAAGAGTTCCAGGAGCTCCACATCATCGCCAGCACTTTGTAATGTGTGTGTTTCACTTTAGTCATCTGGATAGGAGTGTGTTGGTATCTCATATTAGATTAGTTGGCATTTTCCTAATTACTAATGATGTTGAACACTGTTCATGAGCTTGGGCATATCTTTATACCTTCTTGCTTGAAGTCTCGATGTCTGTTGCTCACTTTAAACCTAGGTTGTTTGTTTACTTATTGTTGAGTTTTGAGAATTCTTTGTATATCCTAGATACAAATCCTGTTTTAGATATTTTAGTTGCAAACATTTTCTTCTAGGCTGTAACTTATTCTTTCCTACTTTAATACTGTGTTTAGAACAAAAGTTTTTAATTTTGAGGTCAAATTTATGCATTATTTTTTTATGAATCTTGATTTGATGTCATGTCTAATAAGTCCTTGCCTAACCCTAATTTATGAAGGTATTCCCCTATGTTTTATTCTCAAAGTTTCATAATTTTACAGTTTCCTTTTAGACATTTGATCCACTTTGAGCTAGCCTTTACATAAGAGGTGGAGGTTGATTATTTTGCATACGATTGAACATATCTAATGGACAGATATATTTGGTTTTTGTATGCTGACCTTGTATTCTGCCACCTTGTTAAAATTCCAAGTTGGTTTTAGAAGTCTTTTGTAGACTCTTTGGGTTTTTCTATGTAGAAAATCCTGTTGGCTGAGAGTAACAATCATTTCACTTCTTCTGCTCCCAAATGTATGTATGTCCATTTCTCGGTCTTGCCTTATTTCCTCAGCTCAGACTTTCCGTGCAGTCATCGGATAGAACTTCTTTATCTGGTACCTGATGTCAAGGGGAGTACATTCAGTAATTCAACATTAAATATGATGTTGGCTATAGGTTTTTTTTAGATGTATTTTATCTGTTTGGGGATGTACCAGTCTTTTCCTGCCTTTATGACACTTAATCATGAGTGCACGTTGCACTTTGTCAAAATGCTTTCTCTGCATCGATTGTGATGGTCATGTCCTTTTTCTTCTTTCATCTGTTAATATGGTGGATTACATTGTTTCATGTCCAAATACTGAACCAGCCTTGCATTTCCATGATATACTTCTCTTGGTCATGGTGTATCATTCTTTTTAATATGTTGCTAGATATGATGTGCTAATATTCTCTTCACAATGTTTTTCATCCATGTCTTTGCTGTTATTGGGCTGTAGATAACTTGTTTTGTAATGTCTTTATCTGGCTTTAGTATCAAGCTAATCTCAGCCTCAAACTATCAGTTGTGCAATTTTGAAGTGTTCCTAACTCTTCTATTTTCTGCATGTAAAATTTAGATGTCTACAGTGTGTAGTGTTCGTTCTTCAACTGTTTGGAAGAACTTTCTAAAAGAACCACAAGTACGTGAAGTTTTCCATTTTGGAATGTTTTTGACAACAAATTCAATTGATTGAACTGTTATTAGAATATTCATGTTATCTATTTGACCTTGAGGTTTTTAGCATTTTTAAAGGGTTAGTCCATCTTTACCTAAATTGTGCAGATTTCGTCACAGAGTCATTTGCACTATTTCATTTTAACTAAACAAACTATCATCAAATGAAAGCAATGGAGAAAAATCTAGACAATCTGGATTAATGTCTGTGGTCCAACATGGTCTGTCCTTGGTCATTACGGGTAATAAACTATGTATATATAAATTCTGAAATCCAGGTTATGATTTGTCATTCTCCCTTTGGACATTAAAAAATCTCACCGAATGCCAACTTCAGTGAAGGTCATTCTGAGACCATGATAAAGTGAAACAAAACAACAAAGGTGCATCATTTTTTTTCATAAGCACAGATGAAAGCAAGATCACTGTACAAGCCAACAGACATCCCTTTCCTGCCTCATATGAGTGACTGCTGGTTTTGGTTTTGCTTTGTATGATTCGTTGTTTTTAGCAGCTACAGCTTTACCCTCTCTCTAAGCTGTTCTCTCTATACATTAAGATACTCAATCATAGTTAATAAGATTCTCTGTGATAAGCATACCCTGTCTTCCTGACAGCATCCAATCCAAATCAAAACTCTGCTTCCTTAACCCCTCACCTAAGTCACCAAAAGCCCAAATCCTTTAATATGCCTTTTCTATCACCGTGTTACTTAAGCGGCCCACCTTTGCCCATTGTGTGCATTCTCCCTCACTGCAACTAATAATGAACTCAACTTCTTCAGCTACAAATGTGTTCCTGGTGGTCTTCAGCTGGAAGGCATTGGCACACTGTATCACATTAAACTTGATGACACAACACAACAAAGAATCAAATATGTTTACTTCCATAACCAGATATGCTAATGCTTTTAAAGTTATTTTCAGATTACAAAGACATTCATTTTGTATCCACTCAATCAACAATTCCAAGGCCTCCGCACTGAGAAGAAGGCTAATGGTGGCAGGCAATATTAACAATAAAAACAATGAAAACCAAACAGGAAATATATTGAAAATGGATTTTCATGCTAGTAGAATGGGAGAAGAAAAGCAAAGTTGTGTTTTGGACAGTGAGTATGAGATGATGATCTGACCACCAGGTGATGCCCTATGGGCCACAGAAGCCAAGACTCAAATTCCTCAAGTTCCAGAGCCCAGGGTCTCAGAACAAAGCCTCCCTTTGGATGGTTATCCAACTTCCGAAAGCCCCATCCTTAGCCTCCATCACATCTCAATAAGCACAATGAAACAAGTGGGACCCTATAAATCTACATGATACCACTATGTGTTTCCATGTTTCTAACTCCTCCCCACCCTGACACACATCACCAACCCAGAGATTAAGAGGTTATCACCGAAATATATATATATATATGTATATATATATATATATATATATATATATATATATATAGCCAAAAAATGTGTACACATTTTAAGAAAGGGAAAACCTGTTTTCTGTATATGCTGATGGTAACCAGTTTGAACACCTTTTGTAATTGCAGAAGTCAAGCGTGACTTGTACTCATCTTTTGTTCTCAGTAGGTATTAAGTATAATAATTTTAATGCAGTTTTTTCCTTTCTTAAAATGTGTATACATTTTTTGGCCATATACATATATGCATATATATTGTGTGTGTTTGTGTGTGTGTGTGTGTGTGTGTATATAAATATATATGAAGGTGGAAAAGTAAAATTCACTCTAAGCAACTGATTATAGAACTGTACTCTCTAACAGATCTCTCTGCACTTATAGATATGCCCTGTAGTTGAGCTGTATGCAGTGTAATATCCAGCATTCACGTGCAGGTATTGAGCACTTCAAATGTGGCTCGTGAGACCCAGAGACTGAATTTTCTATTTTATTTATGTTTGTCAATTCATGTAGCTGCATATGACCAGTGGCTACCATATTGGAGAATGCAGGTCTGATGGAAGTCTCCTCTTTTACTGGTGGACCAGACTCAGCCACTTGCCTTCACCCAACACATGCTCTTTATTATGACTGCTTGAAAAAATTTAATACACTTACAGCCACAGTTCTTCACAAAATTACAGCCACGTATTTCAAACATGCTAATCAAAATCATGAGTTGCTTGTAGCTTCTTATTTCTACCATTGCCTCATTTTATTTATAAATAAATGAAAGGTATTGGCAATGCCATGCATTGTGCTTATGTGAGAATACTTCTCAGAGAATAGAATATATTTGAGGTATTCTAGTCTTAGCATGAATTAGTACAGATTGTTTTCATCCTTTCCATTGCATCATGTTTCGTTGCCTCTAGAACTTGAGCGAAATGTGATAGTTGAATTTTGCTACTATATGAAGTGAATTAATCCTTTGGTGTCTACCCTGGGGATATAATCACAACGACTGATGTGGAAAATGCATTCACAGTCTAAACCAAACTTTCACCTGTACTGTTAGACCAAATCATCCCCAAAGACTGTTCATATATCAATTAGCTACAGATTTTCTAAATATGAGGTAAATTTTAGTTCTCTTGCCTACTAGAAAAAATGCTAACTCTCTTCAGAACCCCACTAACAGATAAATATCCCTCCACCCTGGTATGTTTCTACACCCTACAAGACATCAGATGATCAGAAAACCTATGGAGGCAAATATTCATTTCTGAAACACAACACTTCAGGAAATACAACTTTCAGCAAACATTTTTGTTATTATTTCTTAACTACCAGCAATGTCTTTTTTAAAAAAGATTTTTGGGAGAGGGGAACAGCGTTGGGGAATCAGGGAGTGGGAACGGACAAGCTGCTGTGCTTTTTGTGCTTCAGCCTCGTTGTGGAGGACGTCGCTTCACCAGCCCATGTTGGTGTTATCGTTGTGCTTTTCCTGCGTGAGACAGTCGCTCAGAGGCCATTGGTTGGCGGCTCAAGGCAGCTCCCGAAAACGCACGCCAGCTGCCGGCCAGCCCCACTGGCGCCTATGCCTACGCCTTCGCCAGCCAGTTCCAGGTTGAGCTGTTGTTCACCATCTTAACTGTAGAGGGAGCAGCAACACTGGCCCACATGTAGGATCCGAACTGCTGCTCAGAGTTGGTATCCCAAGCCAACTCCTAACCAACACGACACTCGGCCGGCCCCATCAATGTCTTTGTATTTATTTATTCAGATGAGGAAGGTAGTTACACTTGGATTATAATTTGTTGCCCAAACCTTAAGTTCTACTTTGGTTTTTCATAGTTTGCAGCACTTATCGCAATTGCTGTTCACTATGATGGGTCATCAGGTTGTGCAGCAGCCACTGGATGCACATGGTCCTGATGTTCTGGTGGCTGTACCACTCACCAGAGTAGTAGTAGCTGCACATGGTGTGGGCACATGATGAGGACTGGGCCAGATGTCGGCAACATTGCTTTCTGGTATTTTGCCCATCTATTGAATTCCTCTGCATGGGACTCAGCACAACCTCTAAAAGTTTTCCTAGAAGAGCTTCTTGTGACTTTAATGAGATGCCTCTGAGTGAATCCTCACCTGTCACGATTCTTAAATCCCTTTGGTCTCCCCATACATGAAAACAATGACTCTTGGGAACTGGATGAAACAGCTGAGATTGACTATAAACACCTTTTACTGTGCGGGCAGGAAAGCTAATATTTCATATTTAATATTATAGCAACTACCATTGTTCTTCAGTTAATCTGATTATTGTTTATCAACCAAGTCACTCTATATTTCATCCACATGATTTTCCTGGGTGTGTGACTCAGAGCCATCTCTTTTTGAATAAGCAGATCTTCCTTCATCACTCCTCCACACCTGGCACAATCAAGGAATCCCTCATTACCTCCATTCCATAGCTTCTTGGCAATGACTCCATTATCTTACAGGTGCAGAGAAGCTTTGGAGGCTCAGGCCTTAAGCTATATATTTTTCCCTCCACTTTCTTTTTATACACTCTCAACCTATTTTCCTATTGCACAATTATGTAGACACCTTCAGTCAGCCTTTTGGTAAAGCCCCATAACAGAATATTTCAAATGTAACATAATGTTATACTGAAATATACAAATTTAGGGAACTTTGTACTTCAGTGAGTGTCAAATGAACTAAGAGGTTTCCCAGTGTCAAGTGATGCTTTAGTAAATAAAATAACAATTCTAAGAGTTGTGTCTCTTCAATAAATCATAGTCCCAATTGAGAAAATGTTTGTATTTCCCTTCATATTGTACTTTCCTCGCCCTTATAAAGGACCAAACTCCCTCTACAACCCATCATTTGTCTAGAGTATTACATTTATCTGTAAAATATTTAATATTCCTCCTTTCTCAAAACTGAAAACGAACAAACAAAAGAACGCATTTAATTCATTTTTTTCATTGTAAGTTTCTTACATGTTCGGCTGGATGCCTGGTGCTAGCAATCCAGTCCTGCAGCCCTATGGGGATAAATGCTTGGTCAAGGCATAATGGCATTACAGTTGAAGAAAGATGTATCTCAGCTTGGAGGGTGGGAAACAGTCTGCCTTCAGCCAAATCTCATACATTGAAGAATAGGCAGTTGTTTGCAACAACCACCAAAATTGTCACAGGCAGAGAGATCAAGATGTTTAAACAAGTGGAGAGAACAAAATACAACACAAATAAGGATAAAAGATATTCTGGGAACTTCAGATTTTCTTTCCCTAAGCTAAAATCTCTCTCTCTCACAGACACACACACACACACACACACACACACACACACACACAAACGAGCGTGAGCCATAGTCAGACCAAGAGGGATAGTGAGACACAGAGATTGAAACTGTTTTAAAACTGGAAACTATTTAAAAACAACAGTTAAGAGGAAAGAAAAAGACAGACTGGGTCAAAAGTTGTAACCTTTATTACAATAAATGGCTTCACATTCTCAAGTGATGAGTTGGCCTTATAAGTTATTCCGGAAAACTAGGGTGCCTAGCGGAAGAAGTGAGGGCCAAGATGCAATTCTCTCCATAAATGTTCACTGAATACATATTTTAGATGGGAAAAAGTGAAATGTTCTTAAAGGTAAAGGAAAATTCACGCAAAAGGGCCTCCATTACATAATCCGTCTGTGACAGGAGCCCCAGAACCATCATCCCAGGAGGTTAGGGCGCCGGGCAGTCTTCCGGGTCGGGCGTGCCGTTTCCTGTGGGGCGGGGCCAGAGGGGGTGGGGCTTACGCGGTGTCTGCGTAACGTGCGAGCAGACGTCAGCTCTACCCAGAAGCCCTCTGGGGTGAGGTCGTGTCGGTGGGAGCTGTGCCTCGTGACGGAGCGTGTCCTTTGTTGCCTGAAGGCACATAAAGGCCATGGGAGCACTAGGCAGTCGGATGCTCTCGGGCTGGTGGAGGATCCCTCAGGTCAGCCAAGCGCCAGTGGGGAGGAGGACGTGGTGGAGGCAGCCATGGCGGTGGTAGATGAGGTGGAGGAGCAGAGTGAAGAGCCTGGTCCCTCTACCAGTCAGTTAGGCCTCAAGCGGAAGTCAGGCACAGGAGGGCATCACGGAAAAGAGTCCTCCCGGAAGTGTGCCAAAGACAGTTCAGGGTCCGTTTACGAGGCACTCTTCCTAAGGGGGAAGACAGCGATGTGCAGATCTGCGCTCTAGGGGGGACGTGGAACTTGCATAGAGTCTACTTATGCCAGTCAGGCTACTTCGCTAGCATGTTCAGTGGTGCTTGGAGGGAAGCAACCATGAATACTATAGAGTTGCAGATGCCTGACGAGAACATTGATCGTGAGGCACTTCACAAGGCTTTAGGCTCCCTGTACCAAGACTCCGTGTTCATCCCACCCAGCCAAGTCCCTCTCCACATCCTGGCCGCCGCCAGCATGCTGCAGCTGGACAAGCTTGCTAATTCAGCAGTGTGGGGAAGTCATGAAGGAAACTGTTAGCGCCCACACCGTGTGCAGCTACTACCTCTCTTCTGAGAGCTACGGCCTCCCAAACATCAAGACCATGTGCTTCCAGTGGCTGCTGGACAACCTGATGACACAGGCTAGTGAGCAGCTATTGCGAGAAGTGACCCTGGATCTCATGAAAGAGCTCATCGCTTCTTCAGAGCTCTTCGTGATGGAGGTGGAGATGGATGTGTACACCAAATTGAAACAGTGGATGTTCCTGCAACTGCAACCCACATGGAGGGGTCCCTACAGAGCCTTATTGCCAGACACCGACTTGTGGTTTGACCGGTCCAAGAGGGAGTCAGAGGGCACCCCTTTCCTGGAGACCCAGCAGGGCAGAGCCTTTGTGCCAGTGTTCCAGCAGCTGCGTCTGGCCTACATAGTCTGTGATCTGTCAGCAGCACGCTCCATCCGCCGTGATGCAGTGATCCCTGCTGAATGGCTCATCCGAGTGTACAGAGAGCAATGGCGTTCCGTCCACCAGGTTGAGCTGATCAGGGACTTTGCGCCCATTAACGTCAACGTGTCTGCCCTCCATGGGAACAGCATGCGCTGTGGAGCCCAGCTCCACAGGGATCAGATGTGTAGCTGGCGTTGGGCAGGCTTCAACTTTGGTTTGGATCTAGTGGTGTCCTACGCCAACCGGCGCATCACTTTCTGGTGCAGCATGCTCAACAGTTACGGCGGCCTCATGGTCAGCGTACGCAGGCCGAGAAAGATTGCATTCCGCCTCCGCTTTGCTTCCTTGGACAGGGCTGGAAATGCCGTTTTCAGGAATGACACAGAATACCAGATCCTTGCCCTGAAAAGGGACGAAGAGGTAGTGGTAGTGAACCTGGAGTTCCAAGATATGGTCTTCCCGATATATATGGCCTGTAACTTCCTATACCTCTGCAGAGAGCGGCACGGCCCACAGTGAGGACTAGTGCAAAAGCTCAGAGAGCTGAGAAACTCTTCTGTGGGCACACGGGTGGCCAGCTTTCTCGAGATGCCAGCTCCCTCCATGGGATCCACTGGCCTTGCCCATCCCTGATGACCAACTGTCAGAGGCTTTGTTGAACTGTAGTTCATAGCACCTGAGACTGTTTGCCAGCGCTTCTGAAGAGGACACATTTTAACGCCCCCAAACATCTCCAGAACTCATCCGTGTGGCAACCTGTCCTCTTGTTTTAACACACATCAACCCCCACATCATTTCTGTGAAGACAAAGACCAATTGAGTTTGGAGAATAAACGTTAGCCTACTTACTCTACTACTCTTAGTGAAATACTTCTCCTTAGGTTTTATTAAGTGAATGTTAAATGACTCCTTTGACTTCTCCTTCACTCGGTAGGTTTAGAGCAGGCCTGTCTTGCTCAACACTCCCACCACAACTGTTTCTATTCTGATTGCTCCCCATTCCCCATTTCCTGTCACTGACTACAGTACTTGGTTTCCATGGTCTCTCAGGATGTGATCACACCCAGAGTACACTGATGATGTTTTTGTTGGTTGTTCTTTAACCTAAGAGTACCTTGGTATTATTTAGACTTTCCTATTACTTCCCTATGGTTTTCACCCCAGAAAAACATTTCAAACTGCCAACATTGCATTCCCTCCCAAATACCCTACTTATTTGCATTTCATTGAGTGGCTGTTGTGCTTAAAGAAGGTCAATGCATTGAAAATTTTGTTTAAGAATCCATACAAATAAATTATACATGTTTCGAAAGAGTGTAAAAATACTAGAAGGTGAACAAATAAATTTTAAAAATTAAATAGAATTAATGGTTTACTGAGTTGAAACCAGGGTTTTTCTTACTGGTTTATATTTCTCTTCCCAATTAAGTTTATCCTATGTCTTTGAGTGAATAAATCACTTTTGACTATTTATTTATTTATTTAGATTGATTGATTTATTTTGATTGATTTATTTAGTCTTGAAGGAGGGTGAAAGGTTTCATTATCCCAAATCCACATACTAGTGTTGGAGTAATAATTACATAACAGATACATGGAATGGCAAAAGCAGAAGCTGCTGTTGCACCCTTGATGTTTGCTTTTAATTTTGCATTTTTTACCTTTGAGTTCCCTTATGCAATATTTACTGAACTAACTACAAACAACAGGCCTCCTGCCTGTCTTTTCTTTTCCATAACATTGTGGAAAGAGTAAGTAATTGTTTGGTAGAAGGGTAAAAATTAGTTGTTTTTTCTGTAACAGTGTCACTTCCTTTATATAATCTTTCTAAGCGACTTCAAATTACTTTTTCTTGAACTGAATGCCAGGATGCCATTGCATCAAACAAGAGTTATCCTTACTTGGGAAATGCAAAGACCACTTAGCAAGTTCACCTTGACTAGAGATCTGCTTTTATTTCCACTTAAGCTTTAAATCTTTATATTGCTCTTTGCTGTTTACAGAAGAAGGATGTTCAATAATGTGTAAATACTGACAGAAACACGCATATATAAACATTTAAACCTTCAGAAACCCTGGCTGTTGCCATTTGCCATTTATTGAATTCCAGCCTTTATTTTTTCACTTTAAATTACTTTCTTACTTATTTTTTTGACTGCGAAAGCTGAAGAGCAAAGCTCCCCACATTAAGACTCACTTCGCTTTACAGCCTCCCACTGGAGGAATGGGGAGAGGGAGAGGCTGAACAAGCTATGTAATGATGTTAATGCCACCACAGACAATCAAATAAGTGACAGCAAGCTAAATGACACACCAAAGGAGAGGGACATCTATGGGATGCAATGCAGTCTTTGACAGTTATGAGGATTTATCCCTCTCTGTATATATCTCTGTCTCTCTGTCATTCGCGATCTCTGTCTTTTTTTTTTTTGAGGGCAGTGTCACTGGCCCTCATATGTGGGATCCCAACTGGGGCCACCGGCGACCCAAGCCAGCTCCCAACCACCGCGCCACTTGGCCAGCCCTCGCGATCTCTGTCTTTATTGTCTCTCCCTGCATCCTTGTCTATCTCTGTCCACCTCTGTATTTGTCTACCTCTGTCTCTGTCTCAGTCTGTCTATCTTTGTCACTCTCTGCCTCTTTCGTACTATCTCTACCTTTCTGTTTCCATGTTTTGATCTTTGTCTGACAGTCTGGATCTCTGTCTTTCTGTCTGTCTCTCTCTTGCTGCTGTCTGTGCCTGTCTTTAACTGTATCTCTCTCTCCTCTGTTCTTTTTCTGTGTCTATCCCTTTCTGTCTCAGATTTTTCTCTCTCTCACCCCCATATTTTGCTATATATACGTCTCTCTTTTTGGGTGCCCTCTCTTTATATTTGTTTGTTTTTTCTTTTCAGTGTCTGTTTGTGCCTCCCACAAAGTCTCTGTCTCTATACCTGTATACCTCAGCCTCACGCCTGTCTCCCTCTCTCTATCAGCAGTGTCGGTGTCTGTCCTAGTTTTGTACATATCAAGGTGAGGCATTCAAATGTTTGGATTATGCCCACATACATATATTATGGGAGGGATAACTGTTTTAATCATATTCCACCTATTCCAATGTTAAATCTCATCCAAAATACCCTCTCAGAAACATCCAGAAAAATCATCATGAAATGATTTATTAGGAAAATGACAAGTCAGATGAATAATATCACAAAACAATGTCAGATAAACTTCAACATCAGATAACCTTCGTTCTCGCATAAAAAAATAAAAATATTTTTCAAGCACTTCAAGTAATTCACATTGGAATGCAAAATAGCCAAGGTCTGAATCAGATATTTAAAATAGATTCATAGGAGCGTGTGTGCACGAGCGAATACAGAAGGTGCCAAAGCAGATGTTAATAGGGAGTTTAGCAGTTTATAGATTGTTGCTTAGCCTCAAACCTTGTGGAAGGCATACATATATTTCTCAGGGCACATAGCTAACAGTCTCTATGGATTTGGACTGTGTAGTAGCACACGACAGCACACACTCAAGGGGACATCACCGGCAGCGCAATCCAGGCAGTCCCTGCAGGGAGAGTAGGGCTGTTACTTAGCCTGAGCGGCAGAGGAGCCTGTGAAACTGCCGAGCTATCTTCTTGGTAACAAAAACGGTTGTTTCAGGGAGCCTTTCCCGATCTTGCGCGCTCCTCCTTCGCTCCTCTGCCCCTGGAGAGTCAGGCAGCTGTGGCGGGCACAGGCAGAGGTGGTTGGGTCAGCAGGATCTATAATGTGTTGGGGTCTTCTGCTGAAGGACTCCTGCATCTGCACGGGCTCTCTCCTCGCCCAGTGCTTTCCAGCTCCTCCGAGATGCCCGATGAGGATGTAAGACCAGGAGCAGTACCTCGGCCCCTAGGGAGACTCAGCAGTTAACTTATGCTGGGTCCTCCCCACGGCGGCACGCCCTCCTGGCCTGTGGTGGGTAGGGGCCGAGAAGGCCTGTAGGCCGGTCTGCGGGAGCTGGGAGCTCGAGGTGGTCGGGTCAGTCGAGGCCTGGGATCTGCAGAGAGGGCGGAAAACACCGGGCAGCCCTTGGTCTGGTGGCAGCCGACGGCAGGCGGCCACTAGGGCCCTCTGGGCCATGGTGGAAGCTATGCGCGGCTGCTCTCCCCCTCACCTTCATCGATGTTGTCCTCAGTGATCCTGTGGGTGAGCTATATGTTTCCTAGAAACCAGGCACCTGCTGTGGTGTTCTGCTGTGGGTGACATCTCAATGGGAGTCCTAGACTGCTCTCCAGCTTGAGGAGGGCAGATGTCACTCTGGGCCATGTGCTCTGGACACCATGTCACCTTCGCATCTTTGATTCCTCCTGGAGAAAGGGACCCACATGTAGCTTTAGGAAGTGTTCTCCTTGAAATCAATCTTGTTTGAGTGGATGTGGAGAGAGGATTCCTAATCTCCATGCCGTCCTCCCTCGTTTGGAGAGATTCACAATTTTCTGAGGGCAATCTCTAAATATCTCTCTCTCCAAGCACTATTGAGCCTTTTCCCAACTCCTTGTGTGCCCTCTATGGGAGAGAGGCATTTGTGTGAGTTGGAGACAAAATGACAACCGATGAAGTTAAGACCCAATCAAAGATGCCTACAGAGTTTTGTTTTGTATTGTTTTGTTTTCTACAGAGAGGACATAAAGCCAGGAAGTTGCCAGGGCTAGAATGCTAGTACTGAGAGGGACACTAAACCTAGCACAGGTTCATCTAGACTAGTGTTAGGTTTGTGAATTAGTGAAGCTGAGTGGGAACACTTTTGTACCTAGAATATTCTGGAAAATGTTGTTGAAATCCTATCTTTTTATGTACATATAAGCAAATGATCCAGCAGAGTAAAACACAGCTTAGGCTATTGGCCCCCTGTTGAACTGCAGATCCAAACTTTTATTTATTTTTGTTTTTCAAATATCTTAGTCTATGATCTTCATCCCAAATTGGGGTTCTGATTTAATTGTATAGAAACCGTTAGTATTCAGCTCTAACTTCCAGTGCACTATAAGACTGTGCTAAGGAGTGGCTAAGCCTCTGAAATATAGCATTTTCTGAAGTGATGACAGAGCATGCCAAAATAGTTGATTTTAACTGGTCAGAATACTCGGTTTTCATTTATTAACAAGAAAAATAAGCCTTCAAAGCTGGCCTACCATTTGAGAGTTTACAGAATCCTCTCACATGTTGGAAATTTGATATTTGCAACAACCCACTCTATAAGTGAAGGGGACATAGTGCTCATTTTACTGCAGTTTGACAGGTGTGGGGAACCCAGGCCCAGAGAAAGCGAAGGTGCTTGTTTACATTCACAAATCTAGTATCTCATGTTAGATCATCTTCAACTTCCTCCGTCCGCATCCTATCTCCAAAACACTCCCACTAGCCTCTATGTACATATACACAGTCTCTGTCACCCCTGTTTCATCTCTGATGTCAGAGAGACCAGGGACTGCTTTCAGAGAGGTGCTGGTCTCTCACAATGTAGCAGAGAACACAAGAAACCCTCTCTCCTTGTTT
This sequence comes from Aselliscus stoliczkanus, assembly GCA_033961575.1. NCBI lineage: Eukaryota > Metazoa > Chordata > Mammalia > Chiroptera > Hipposideridae > Aselliscus > Aselliscus stoliczkanus. The sequence goes on from JAWWOG010000081.1 coordinate 26,830, forward strand.
AAACTGTCTACAGCTGTGGCCCAGCTACCAATCCTGGCAATTTCCAGTGGCACAACTGGCCTTTGTATCAGCAACACAGGACTCCCCTGACCACCACAATTAAGAACCTTCTACCTGCAGCCGACTGAAAGCGAACTCTACTTTCTGTAGATTCAGGAGCCATTATCTTCAGCATACTGGTTCATATTACTGGACAAGAGAAGGGGTCTTGATTTTTTTATTTTACTTCCTTTAAGAAAACACTTCTTCAGGCATCATCTATTACAGCCTTTACACAAGTGTGAGAGAGCAGTGGTGGCCACTGCTTGTGTATCCTCACATGACAGAAAGCAGGCCTCCGTTGTGGGCAGGGCAGGAAGCAGTTAACTAACCTAACCAAAGCTACCCACGTAGAAGGTGCACAATCAGGATAATACCTGTGCCTCCTTCAGTCCCTCCGGCTCCTAGTTCAGTGTACCATCTGTGGCAAAGTGAGAGACACATTTATGAAACTGTCAACAGTTCTTTCTTTACTGTCCAGTGAACTCTCCTCTGCTGTCTCCCATATTTGCCATGCCCATTCCCATCTCGGTGCCTGTATTAACTTCTTCCTCATTCTCGTAGGGATACTTTTTTCTCCTCTTCTCTGTCTGTACAAATTTTGATACGCCCTTCTTGTCCCAGTTTTGATTTCCCTCTTCACCCCCATTCCAAACGCAGCAGTGCACCCCGACCGCTTTCTTCCCAGAAACGTAGTTACACCTCCATCCCAAAGATCAATGGCTACTCTACTTGTTTCCTATGTGTAAGGATTTCTGTCTCACCGTTTTCTTAACTGGATTCTAAGGTCACTAGTGAGTGAACACTTCACGCTTCTTCTCCCCGAGCATCCTCTCTCGGCAGCTCCCACACCCGGAACACTGCTGGCTGTATGTTAAAGGGCTATCGCATGTGTGATTGTGGATGAAATTCAGTGCCTCTTTCCCCTCACTCCAAGTGGCTACATTCCTTGAATTCCCTGCAGGTCACTAAGCATAGTCCCAAGCACAGTTGAAGGTGCTAACGAGATTCCCTGGAGTTGGACTGAATGCGGCCTCTTGAAACTCCTATTGCTGTTTTCAAGGACATATGGGAAAGTGCTATGGAGCCATCATGGAGCACATTAAACTTTCCTGGGCTGTGTGTATTTTTACTCACCAAGAAAAGGCTGCAGTGAAAATCAATTATGATGATACGAACACCCAGTTCGGGTTTTTCAAGCTCTTAATTTGCTGAGGATATGGCATTATTCTAATGGAAAGCATTAGGGGTTAGGGTTCTGGGCATATCTCTTTTTTAGTTGTTTAGTCCATCTCTCCTTTCAGACTGTGAAGCATGTTTCTTTTAATGCCTACTATTTAAGAGCTTCCCAAATGACACGGAGGTTAGCTCTAGCATTAAGAACTACTGTCTGATCTCTGGGCTTTCATTAGTAATAAAATCTCTGTTTGCTAATTCAGTCAGCGTGCTGGCTGAACTCAAGACAGCAGAGTCCATCCACGATGACAGGTAATAACATTACCCAAGCTGAGGAGTAAAGAAATTCTCAGCCTGATGAGGGGAGGAAAATACTCCACGCCATCTTTTCTAACCAAATAGCTGGCAGATCTTGTTTGAAAAGGCAATGAGCTGAATGAAATGAAGGACCCTATCGACCTTGCTCCTTACAGCAGAACCACACCATCTATTCCAGTGTCTCCTGGAGTGCCGCTTTAATGTCCAAGGCAAAGAAAGCTAACTTATGTAATACATGCAGAAATAATAAAAGGGGATCTAGAAAATGGCTCTGAGAATGTCTACCCTTGCACACACACCATGCAAATGACACATCCTAAAAGCCATGGTGACTCCAGGGATGATATGGATGTTGTAAGCGGTTTAAGATATGGGCATTCTTGCAATCCTCAGGGCACTGTCAGCTGAAGTTTGGGGAGCTAAAAATCATTCAAGAGAATCAGGAATCTTAATTCAGAAAGTCTGGCTTCTGACTGCTGGAATGGCACAAATACTGGAAGTTAAGCTTGGAGCAGACCAAGTGTCAATTTCTGAGATGAAGTCTTCTTGCATATACAAAGGAAATATAAATGTTGTCCCTGTCTAGTCCATAGCATTGTGGTGGCAATTACATAGAACACATTATGTGTAAATATATATATATATATATATATATATATATATATATATATATATATATATATATATATATATGGCCGGCCAAGTGGCGTGGTGATTAAGTGCTGGCTTGGGACGCCAGCAGCCCTAATTCAGTCCCACATAAGAGGGCCAGTGACACTGTCCTCAAAAAAAAAATTATATATATATATATATCAGAAGCCTTGACCACCTTGCCGTGGAACACTGTGTGTGTTGGAAGAAAGAGATAAAGGGAGAATGAAAGAGGAAGGACCGAGAGAAAGAAAGTGTGATAGTTAATTGTATGTGTCGATTTGCTGGACCACGGTACGCAAGTATGTGGTTAAACATTATTATCGATGTTTCTGTGTGGGTGCTTTTGGATGACAAAAGCTTTAAATCTGTGGACTTTAAGTAAAGCTAAATTGTCCTCTATAATGAGCGTGGGCCTCTTCCAATCAAATAAAGGCAGAAGACAACAAAAAAAATTGACCTTGCACCAACAAGAGGGAATTCTGCAGCAGACGGCCCTCAGACTTGATGTGCAGTAGAAACTCTTCTCTGGGTCTCCAGCTTGATGGCCTTCAGACATGAACTGCGGGGATCCAGCCTCCGCTGACCAGGGTTCGAGAAGGTGTACACGGCGTCGGCGGTCGATAAAAAGACAGAAACCGTTTGTTGCAGTAAAGACAGAAAATGGAGAGAGAGATCGATCTCCAGTTTATTTGTTGCAGGCTTTATATACATATTTTAGGTAGGGGGTACGTGCAGGGATACGTGTAGCATAGCAGGAAAAATATGCATTACCTCAGTGAAAAGTAGATCATTAACTATTTACCAGACACCTACAGGTCAGTGAAACCTTGGGGAATCAGTTTCTCAAGACAATTTTTCTCCATTAACCCTGATAGCCATCTTTCTTTTGTGTCCCAAGGAACTGGCCGTCCTCACCACATACCTCAATAAGTAGTAAGCACCCTCGTGGTGTAGAAAGAAACAATGAAAGCAGAAATACAAGTTTATGCTTCACCAAGCCCCCTAAGGCCAGCTTGCAAGCCCCTCAATATTGGGGACCATGGCCCTCAACAATGAACCACAACCTTGGCTCTCCCTCGGGTATCTAGCCTCTGAGGGCATCCTGTAGATTTTGGATTTACCAGTTGGCATAAGAGCATGAGCCAATTTTTTGGAAGAAATCTCTCTCTCTCTCTCTCTCTCTCTCTGTCTCTCTCTCTCTGTCTCTCTCTCTCTAGATCTCTCTTCCTCCCTCCATCACACCCTTCATCTTTGAATGTGTCTCAACTTTGTCTTTCTCCTTGCACTCGAGTGTGTGGATGTACATACAGACACAGACAGTCTTTTATATCTTATGGGTTCCGTATTTCTGAAGAACCTTGACTCATGCAAGCTTTGGTACCAGGGTGGTTCTATACAGCAGAATGCTAAGAATAGTTCAGTGTTTGTCTCTTTACTTTGATTATATTTAAAGGCACTAATGACTGCTAGTCCAGTAGCAAAGAGCATTCTGATAGTCTATGGTGTGATGTGGCAATAGACATACACCAAATCTCACCATAGGATACATTTTTAAAAAATCAGATTCATGTGTACAAAACATTATATTCATTAGACAGTTATATTACCACAGAAAGTGATAATCCCAATAAGGCTATTACCCATTCTATTGGACAGTTCAATCAAATACTTATAAAAGGCAGAAATCTGGAAGACTATGTATATGGTACTTTCTAACATTTTTTGGTCAAACTAAAGAATATAATGAGAATTTATGGTTGCTGCTTATGACACAGAAGAATGTCGGGAAAAGGATGACCTTAGAGATTTCAACTCCCTGCTCAAGCACTGCTAAAGTGACCAGAAAGCTTGTTTGCCCTAAATGTGTGTCCTTTCTCCTGTAGCCACAGGGTTGAGATTGCTGAAAAGGAAACCTAGAATCTCATTCTGTGATTGGCTGATCTGCAATGCAAATTGAAGCCCAGCTTCACTGTGCATCTTCTCCTAAAGTGAAGGCATTGATTGGGAAGGAATGGGATCCTGAATGCTGGAATGGGGACATGTGGGAAGACCTTGATGAACCTGGGAACCCTGAGCTTCTAAATACTTCCATGATTCATCTTCACCAGTGGAAGCACCCTCTCCATCCCATTTTGGGGAGATTAATCCTGCCTTGCCTGAGGAGAGTATAATGGGCGCTTTGACTGAGGAAATGTCCTTGAAAAACACTGCTGATGCTCTTTGGGACACAACCCCATCACTCTTATCTGCTACTAGACGCGTAAGAAGACTCGGGTCCCAGCTGGGTCCTTTAAGGTGAGGTCAAAAGTATTACCCATAAGAAAGGTGTGCTGTACTCCGAAAGAGCTACTAGATTTTTCTAATTTATACAGACAGAAATAGGGAGACATGTTTCAGACTGTATGTTAACGTTTTGAGATAATGGCGGAAAGTACATAAAGTTTCATCAGAGTGACTTTTTAAATGTGGGCTCACTAAGCAGACATCCTGGATTTATTATTTGCAGCTTGGAGAGCTAGAAAATACTTTGCAAGGGTCTGTTTGTTTGGTCAGCTTGCACATGGCCCAAACTGTGGTCCCACAACAGGTGGTGTAGAACTGCAGACCTTCCTATGGTTTACTGCTAGCAGAAAAGGATTTCTTAGGGAGATTGGAAGCCGTTAGATAAGCAACGTAAATTTTCTAAGACCTTCTCACCCCCACGCAGGGAGGGTCCGCAGGACACACCCTTCACCATGGCTGTGAGCAACAAGTTTGTGAGGGGGGCCCCAACAACACTTACCAAAAGCTACAAAGTCACTCTTCACTGCTGCACCAGAACTTGCAGAGGGAACTGCTGCCACACAGATACAGAACCTAAAGGCAAGAGGAGTAAACTCTGTCCCTTGGTGCAGGGGCCATATGACCTCACTCAACCTCCAAAGGCAAGTGGGCATGGTTACCACAATGTTGGACGGCTATAGAGGGAAAGCAGCACAAATCAGAATAGTCTGACTCCCCAGAAGACTTTTGGAGGTGGCTATTCAATCATCATGTTGCTCCTAGAGAAATGTATAGGAAGCCTACCAAATTCTTACTTGAACTGCATAACCAGAAAACTTCTAGGTCACGTGAATAGAAGTCCAACTTGGAAAACAATTAACAGGAAGTCATAGGACCTTGACTCAATTCCTTAAGCTTGAGCCAGTTTATAAACCCCAAACCTCTGGAATGTAGGGGAGGCTGGAGTCTCTTTGACGGAAGGCTTTATATATATATTTTAAAAAATTATTAGTTGAAGTAGATTGGGGGACTAAAAGAGTGTTGGGGAATTGTGGAAGGGGAACAGACAAGTTGTTGTCCTTTGGTTATCTTCAGTCTGTTTGTGGAGGACTATGTTTCACTGGGCCAATGTTGAGTATCATTGTGCACTTCCTGGGTGAGGCAGACCCGGTCACCGGCCTCTGAACTACCACTCACGGCGGCTATTGGCAGCTCACTCTGTTCAGCTGCCGGCTACTCATGCACACAGCTGCAGGCCCCTCACTGTAGCTTACATACAGCCCATTGCAGCAAGGGGTTTGCCAGCCCCTAGCGATTGCTGGGACACCAGGTGCAGAAACAAGCTCCAGGTGGAGCCTGTTGTTCACCATCTTAGCTGTAGAGGGCAGTGTCAACTGGCCCTCATATGTGGGATCCGAACCGGGGCCGCTGGCAATCCCAAACCAGCTCTTAACCAACGCGCCACTAAACGGCCGGCCCGACGGAGGCTGTTTGAAGAGACACTTTAGAGCACCAGCTAGAGTGGCAATACCTTGTAGGGCTGGTGTGAAGTTCTCCACAAGATTGTATGTACTCTGATTTCTCATCCAGTATATGGTACTGTTTCTGCCATAAGTTGGGTTCTACAGGTCCAGGAATCAAAGGGTGGAAATGGAGTGTGGAGCCCACTCCAATGTCACACCTAATGACCCACTAGCACAAAGTTGGCTTCTTGTCCCCAACTACCTTAGGCTCTGCTGGGCTAGAAAGGTGTATCAGTCCAAAGAGAGGAATGAATTTCTACCAGGGCCACAACAATGATATCCTTTGAATTGAAAATTAAGCCTGTGCTACCAAGATGACTTTGGGCTTTTCACGCATCTGAATGAAGAGACACAGAAGCGAAGTTTCTGTGCTGGTTCTGGACGTTATTTATCCTGATCACCAATGGGAAAATAGGCCTCCCAGTGCACAATAGAGGTATGTATGCAGAGTATGTTTGGAATAGAGACTCCTTCAGTCAAACCCCCTTAGTAATAACATGCCCTGCAATTAAACTGAATGTAAAATTATAAACAATCCATTTCAGGCAGCACTTCTAATGGTCCTGGAACCTGCAGGAATGAAGGCACTTGGGCACCCTAACAGATAAAGAACCATGACTAGCTCAGAGGTGCTTGTATGACCAGGGAAAAAGGATTATGGAATTGATAGTAGAAGACGGTAGTTACAAATATCAGCTATGAAGAACATGGCCAGTTACAAAAAGGAGGATTTTAATTGTTGCTCTATGAGTATTTCTTCCTTGCTTTTGTTATGAATATGATTCTACATCTATAACTATCTGTCTATCCAAAGAATTTCTTACTTCCTCATGTTATCCCCATATCTTTTAACATAAGATATGTTGATTTGGTACATATTTAAGCATTGTCAACCTTGCATCATACTATTTAGGTTAGGGAATATCAGGAGAGAGTGAACATCACTCAAGGACTTTTTGTGTCCCCCTTGTGTGCTGAAAGGTTTAGAGTGTTTTCATTTTGGAGATTATGTACAGTTTAAGGAGATGACATATGGGTACCAAGATGACAAAGGTTGACGTTATGTTGGTTATACATGTGTCAACTCTGGCTGGGTAGCTCTTCCCAGGTATATGTGGTCAAATTTTATTCTCAGATGTTTCTGTGAGGGTATTTTTAGGGATGAGGTTTAGCATTTTGATCATAGGCGGAATTTGAGTAAAGCAGATTGCCCCTCCTTGATGCATGTGTGCACAAACAACTGCTCAGTTGAAAGCCTGAGACAGACCTCCTACATGATCAGAGGGATTCTGCACCATCATCTCTCCCCTGATCTCCAGGCCCTGTCCAGCCCACCCTACATGTTTTGGACTTGCTGGTCTTCTGTTTCAAAATGTACCTGGTATTTATGGAATCAGGCATGTAAGATTACAGAAAGGAAAGAGAACTGCCATTGAAAGAAAGTTTATTACTCACAATCCATCAGAGAATGGAAGGCCTGGCACACCACCCACCGCCACATGAGACCACTAGCAGAGAGAAGAAGAGAGAGAGGAGCTGAGACAAAACCGTTTTTACACTTTGGTGGCAGGAAAGTAGCTAGAGTGTGATGTCCTGACCTATTGGGCAGGAAGCAAAACACAAATGTTGAGGCCTGTCCCTCCTGCAAACACCCTGGGATGGCGAAGGTGCAAACAACTATGGGCCGTTAGCATGGACAGATGACTCGCTAGATGACAACACATTAATTACAGAATATCGAAAATAGTTATCACACCTCCCTCATTGTGTGAGCCAATT
>JAWWOG010000082.1:0-34501 GCA_033961575.1 Aselliscus stoliczkanus
GTCCTCTGTCCTGAGCCATCTCTGGGAAGAGTTCCCTAGCTTGCTGCTTATCTTCATCTTGCTGTCCAGACTCTTCCCACTGCTTAGAGGCTACTTCTCTAGCACGGTACAGCTTGTCACAGACTTGGTGTATCTATTTCCTTTTACCAAGGAGCCCACTCTGTATGATTTGACTGGCCCCTGGGGCAATCCAAGCATCCTGGGGACATCAGAAGGGGCACAGGGTCCCTGATGGGGACAGACAGCAGCTGGAAAGGCATGATGTTATGATGAAGGCAAGCCTCACAGGCCCTGGTGGAGGAGTGGGGGCTGCCTACATGTGAGTGGAGGGAGGGGAGACAAAGGGGAGCTCAGACAGGGAATGATCTGGTGTCTGTCCAAGGAGCCATCCCGAGGCCTGAGAAGGAGCTGGCCTGCTGCCTTCCTGGACAGCGAGGATGCTGACGGCATTGTTATTGAGAGTTTTCTGGCAACCGGAGGCTCCCAGGGGCAGGGGAGGACTTGGACCAAAACCTAGGAAAGGAGCAGAGCTGGGCTGGGCCCAACTGGGCAGCCAGCACTGGGTTCCTGGGGTCCCCAGTTTCTGAGGCTCCAGGAGGACAGAGCAGGAAAGGGGTCCTCTTGGGGAGGCAGATATGGGAGAGTCAGAGGAGAGACGGCAAAACTCTCAGGAGGCGATGGCTACACAGGGCTGAGGACCACAAGGCCCTGGGAGGCAGGAAAAGCTCCTGGCTTCTCCTTTCATCCCCTTTCTCAGCACCCCAGTTCCCCATGTTCCACCTTCCAGGAAGGAGTCTTCCCCCCTTTAACAGAAGAGGAAATTATGAGAGTAAAGAAAAAGTCAGCAGAGGGATCGAATCCAGGAACTGACCCCATGTTCCTGGTTCTCACCTGCCTCGGGCCGGGGCAGGCAGTGTGGCTTTTCAAATGAAACAGAGGAAGCCGACAAAGGGGAGAGCTGGCAGGAGAGGGAGGAGATCAGGCAGTGTGAGAAAGGGTGGAAAGGCTGGGGCCTCAGGCTCAGCTTCATGGGGGTCCCCCTCACCCGTCTTTGCCTCTACAGAGACCGAGCTGCGTCGTTTTCCATCCTGGATTCCAAAGAGCAGGAACTTGTACTTCCTATTGGGCTCCAGGTCGGGGACAGTGACCTGGCGTTGGTCCGCGGCCACAGGTACCACCTGGGGATGCCCATCCCTATCCTGGTACTGGACCACGAAGGAGTTGAATTCCCCCTTGGAGACCGTCCATGAGAGGCCCACGGAGTCCGGGGTCACGTGTGTCACTGTCAGCTCCCCGAGGTGCAGCTTCTGGGGGGACTGTGTGGCTGGGGCTGGCGGGAGGGGAGCTGGGATCGGGAAGACAAAGAACACGGCTGAGATCTCTGGAGGGAGAGCACCCCACGCACAGGGCTCCTGGGCTCCCAGGGCCCAAGGGGCCTCGAACTGAGATGGGAAACAGCTACATTTTCACTGCCCTCTAACTGAAATGTAGCATTTCCTTCAGTGAAGAACACAGGAAACCACCCACGGGTACTAGCAGGACCTGTGACTCTGTCACCAATAGGAATCACAGGTGTTTTCACATCCCCTTAGAAGGACTGCAGAGATTTCAAAATACTAATTACACTCTCGCTCCTTCCAAATGTGGGTAGGTTACTGCACATGCCACTAAGTCTTGTTATTAATGAACAAATAAAGAAGTCCCTGTACTACTCAATCATAAATTTGAATTTTAAAATATTTTGATAATTGTATATTGATATAATTAGTTTCCTTTGCAATCCTACGCATTTCAGTTTACAGATTTTAAAACTCTGCTCTGAGAGGGGTCCTTGGGTTTCACCAGAGAGCATGGCACAAAAATGGTGGAAACTTATGCCGAGGAAGCCTGGAGGGTGGGAAGGTCCTGGAAGTCAAGGGCGAGGGAATACAGTAGGGCCAGGGGGCTGAGCACCTCTGACAATGTTTGCAAGGGACGAATGCTGTTTAACCCCAATAAAATAGGGCAGCAGGGGAGGTGGCAGTGTGTCACAGTACGTTTGTAAAGAGAAGGGGAGGACATGGCTGTGGACAACCAGAGAGGGAGAGAGACAGACAGACACAGTCTGCTCCGGATTTGGGTCAGGTGAAAGGAAGACATTGCGGTCTGAGGGAGGTGGTGGAGAGGAGATGGGGAATGGAGGGCAGGGAAGGTTCCAGCCCCAGGGTCAGGGAAGACACGAAGATGCCTGTGACCCCAGGAGGACCTGCGGAGGCCACTGAGGCAAGACCTGGGAGAAGGGTTGCAGGGTAGGGGGACTCTGGATAACCAGGGATGGGGACTGCCTGGCCCCCTCACTCACCCGTCATGGCTACCACAGAGAGGGGGCCCATGTGCCGCCCACCATATAGCCCGTAGACGTTCATCCTGTATTTGCGTGCAGGCTCCAGGCCGGGTATGGTGGTCTCACGCTGGTCTGTGGCCACGGCTACCACCCACGGCTGCCCAAACTGATCCTCGTACTGGACCAGGAATGAGTCAAACTGGCCCTCAGGGACTGTCCACGTGAGGCACACAGAGGTGGGGCTCACGTCTATCACTGTCAGGTCCTGCAGGCGTGGCTCCACGGGCGGCTCAGTGGCTGGAGGAGTCTCTCCTGGTTGTGGGGCTGAGACAGATATGGTGGGAGCTGTTAGGAAAAGCCCTTCTTTCTCTTGCTGGCAATTATGTTCCTTGTTCTTGTCGTGCCCGTGAGGTCGCTCTGATGCAAAACTACACTTGCTGGCAACATCTGTCTGGCCAACAGCCCATCACTAAGTCCCTGCCAGGATCTGGGGCTGTGCTTAGGGAGAGCTGTGTCAGCCAGCATGGAAATCTTGGAAAGTGGCTCAACTTCCATCTGTGACTCAATGGTTCTGAGTCGCCCCCAGACCTCCCCACAGACCCCCAGACTGTTTGCTCAGCGTCTTCTTGGGTGCCTAATTGATGTCTCAATGTCAACAGTGCAAACCTGAACTCAGTGGCTCCCCCCACACCTGCTTTCTCCTCAGCCCCTCACCTCCGCAAAACCACAGCTGCCTTTGTGTCATCCCGAGTCCCCTGCTACACCCCAGCTAGGCCCACGAGTAAGTCCTGTTGGCACTACCCTCAGGAGCTGACCCTCCCACCACCACCACTGCTGTCATCGCCAGGCACCACCAGTTCTGAATGGATTATAGGACAGTCTCCTAAATCATCTCCCTCTTCCACTCTCACCCCTCTCCTCTGTCCTCCACTGTTAACACATTAGTCCAAGCCTGTTCCTGCCATGGCTCCCATCTCACTCAGAGCAAAAGCCAAGTCCTTACAATGGCGTCTGAGGCCCCACACATTCATCTCTCACATCACCCCACCCCGGCCTGACCCGTCTAAAATATTCCTTGCTGCCCACAGGTGTTTGGGCACCTTGCGTCTGCCCTGACTGCTCTCCCCCAGAGGCCTAGGTGGCTTGTCCTCTCCCTCCTTCAGTCTTTGCTCAGCCAGGCCCTTTCCAGCCGAGTTCCCACCCACTCACCTAGTGGGCTTTGCTTTTCTCCCCAGCTCTCGTTACTGTCACATATGGTACCACTGACATATTTGTGCAGTTTGGTGCCTGCCTCCCTCAGCTAGAATGTGAGCTCAACAGGCAGGAGCTCTGCTTTGGCCATCACTGTGTCCCCAACACCTGGCACACCGTGGGTGCTCCACAATGTGTGTTAAATTAATGAGTGGTCTACATGTCTGTGTTGGGAAAAGCCAAGCTCAAGATCTCCTAGTCCCAATCGCTCCAGGATGGGCTGAGTCGGGGGAGACACTCCTCATCGGTGACTGGACTGGAAGGTGGTCCCAAGAGGCAGTTGGTGGGGGTGGAGTGGGGGTTCCCAAGAGCTTATTTCTCTGGCTCCTGCCGAGGAGGAGACTGGTTCCAGACAGATAAACTCTGCTTTAAAAATGGCTGGCTGCTGACGTGGCCTCAGGAGGATAGGAGTAAGTCTGAGTGGGGATGGCAGGGTGGAAGCAGCTGAAGGTGTGACCTCCACGTGTCCAGCAGTTTTGGGGTACAGGTGCTGGGCTACGTATTGTATTTCATTTAATTTCATTGTCAGACTCCAAAACTCAGTTTTCTTTGCTGTGCCCGCAGCCGGCCATCATCATCCAGGGACCAGCGGCAGGGCCCCCAGCCTAGTGCAGCAGCCCAGGACAGGCAGACGGACCGAGGTCCCATAGAAGAAGTTGAGGCCGCAAGCTCTGGGCCTGGCAGGAGCCTCCATCCTGTCCACAGGACAGCAGCTCAGGGTGGCTTTCCACTCTCCCTACTCTCAGCACTGACTGAAGAAAGAACAGAAATCAGGAGCTGAAGGTTCTGGAAACGAAGCCAACCGCATCCTGTGAGGCAGGGCTTCGCGGAAGGACAGAAACCTTGCTCTGGAAACCTATCTGCTCCTCAGCTTTTAAGTGTGTAATCTTTCTCCTTACAGTAAAAACTGTTTTTCGAAAATGCGCCTTTGTTCCAGTGAACAAAAGGGAAGACACTCCTTGCTGTGGCCAAAGTTGGCAGGTCAGCTGGGGTCCCAGAGGCTGCCTGGGATGTGAGCAGGAGGTGCCCGAGCTTGGACCTTTATGGTGGCCAAGGTGGCTCTGCACTTGGGCCGGGAGGGAGGTGGAAGGGACGTTCTTCCCTGCTGTGAAGTCTTTCACTGCATGAGTGGTAGAGAGCTTCCGCCTGCACTGATGAAGAAGCCAGTGTCTCATGCACACACTGACCATCTGAGTAGCTGAACCAGCCAAAGAGGACAAAGCAAACCCGAGCACGGAGGGTTATCATGATGACCCTGGCAAATACTGAAAGCATGTCCACTCTGTGCTAGGCCCTTTCTTTATGTCGTTAACTCACTGAATCCGAACAACAGTTCTGTGAGGTGGGCATTACGAACCCCATTTTACAGAAAAGGAAACAGAAGCATGGAAAGTTTGAACTTTATTCAAGGTTGTGCAGCTGAGTGGAGCCCAGTCCCTGTGAACCGCTCTTTCTAGGTCTTCCCCAAGCAGGTGGGGCCACACGGCTCAACTGAAGCAACAGAGCAATGGGTACAGGGAGACTGGGGGCCATCCGTGGGAGGAAAACAAACAAGGTCGCCACCCTCACTCACCGGTCAGGCCCACGGTGGACACGGGCCCCTCACGTCGCCCCCCGTGCAGGCCATACAGGTGCATCTTGTACTTGCGCCCCGGCTTCAGGCCACGCACGGTGACCTCGCTCTCCTCACCCCCGACGCGCACCACCTGGGGCCGCCCAGCCGTGTCCTTGTACTGCACGGTGTAAGAGTCAAAGTGGCCCTGGGGGACGGTCCAGGAGAGGCTCAGCGAGTCCGGGGAGGATCCTGTCACCATCAGCTCCCCCAGGATGGGCTCCTCGGGGTGCTCTGGGGCCTCCGTGCTGGGTTCTGTGGGGAATGGAGCTGAGAAGGCCAGAACAGAGAGGGTGAGGCAGGGTCCATGGACGTGTCCTTGGGTCTCATGGAGAAGGATGGAGAAGCCATGGTCATGAATGGGGCCCTGGAGTCAGTTCAGAGAAGCCCTTCTGGGGCTGGGTGGTCCTGCTCAACTGTCATCTCACAAACATGCCCAGAGCCTCAGGGTCAGTTGTGGGGGACTCAGGGCAGCCACCGGCACAACTCACGGAGGCTCTGCACCGCTCAGGGGGACCCGCTGGTCCTCGGGGGTTACAGGGGGGAGGCTCAAAGGGCACCATGGCTGAGGGCCAAGCAGAGGGGCCCCTGTACCCCACTCCCCCATCAAAGAGAGTATGATCCTCCTTAGGCTCCCACCCTGGGGCTGCCACCGTCCTCTCACCTGTCACCCCGATGGCAAACACGGGGCCCTGGCGCTGGGTGCCATAGTAGGCATACAGTGTCAGATTGTACTTGTGGTCTGGCTCCAGGCACGAGATGGTGACCCTGTCGCAGTGTCCTGATCTCCACACCCCCTTGGAATGCCCATCTCTGCTTTCATACAGGATCAGGAAGTGGTCAAACTGCCCCTCGGGGACAGTCCAGGAGAGGCTCAGGGAGTTGGGGGTGGCTTCGGTCACCACCAGCTCCCCCAGGCGTGGCTTGATGGAAGGCTCAGGCGTCGTGGTGGGCAGGTCTGTCGGGGTTGGGGTCATTTCTTGGTCCTTTCCTGAGGCTAGATTAGGAGGTGAAAAATGTGTGGACGTGCCTGGGCATCCTCCAGACACACCAGTACCCCGAAGCTAGATTCCGGTGCCCCAGGATTAAGACATCATTTCCCTGGTTTGAATGCTCATTCTCCAGGGGACAGGGCACACACTTGTGGTGACATGATGGTAGCTGGGTCCCCCAAGACACTGAAGGTGTGCATGCATGAACCCTTGGGGGCTGCAGAACAAATCTGTCCAGTGGGACAGAACTAACGGCACCAAGAGTAACACACATCACATCAGGAGGTACATTTCTCATGAGTTTTTTTCTTTAGCACCTCCTCTGGTTTAGAAGACTGCTCTGAGCATATTTAGAAACCAGTTTAGATGTCTCAGTTGAGAGCAGAGATGAGACTACATGAGACCATCTTTGCAGTCAGGCCACTTTCAGGCTGGTAGTAGTTCTCCGCTCACTGACACAGCAGAGATACAAGTGACCCGTCAGGCCCACAGGACCCATCAGTCCCCGCGACAGATCCATTTGCCATGAGTGGGATCATGTGCTTTGGCCCCAATGATTTCTTTCATCGTTTCTGTCCATTGTAGGGTTTTAGTCTGCCTTCATACCTGAATTACAAAATCAACATGTTCATATGTCTGTTGTTTGGAAACTGGGTCTGAAGCATCTAGGGGTAATGATTGCTACAACACAGGTTAACAAAGCAACACACCTCCATGTTAGGGCGGAATTAGTGAGGGACAACGCCTTCTCAAGTTTTGAATATGTCTGATATTAACTACTCAACTAATAGTATCCGAGTTGGCAGGATTCACAGTTGATTTAGCACAAGTGGGTATCAATTTGGGGTTGGGGAGGGACACAGGTCAAAGAGGGGACATCCATCTCCCACATAGAAACTCTGTGTGTGGCTGTATAGGTTGGTCTCTGTTGGTCTCTGATCAGCCCAATTCCAGTCCCCACACGATCTGACCATTGACTGTGAGTACCAGAGCTGCCTCCCTCTGCGTGGGTTGGACAGCGTCTCCTAGTCACTGCTCTCTCCGTGGGCAGCTTTTCCCATACTCCGTCCAGCCCACAGCCTTCCTATAGGAAGGGTCTGAGGCCTCTGCTGCCCCAGGGCCCTTGGTACAAAACCAGGCCCCCAGCAGATGTTGTGGGCCTGCCACACACCCAGCCAAGTGTATTCAGAAGAGCCCGTGAGCCCTGCGTGGGCTCCCAAGGAAGGGGCTCCCACATTCAGGAACCAGGCCCTTCCCTTGCCTAACCCCTGGCCAGGCATACCTGTGTTGGCCCAGATGGATGCAGGGTAGCTTACTGCCCGGCCTCGCTCTGCAGTAACAGTCACCACATACTCCACGCCTGGCATCAGGTCAGTCAGCACCGTCCCATTGGCCTCAGAGGGCAGTACCAGCCGCATTCTCTGGTTGCCAGCACTGACACAGGACACCACAAATTGGTCCACCTCGGCCTGGGGGCGCAGCCAGCTGAGCTCCAGCGTGGTTGGAGTCATGGCCACTACCCGGAGGTCCTGAGGGCCATTGATCACTAGTTGGAATGGAGAGAGGAAGGATCAGGTGGAAGTCCCCAGCTTTCCGTCTAAGATCTTTGCCCTGCCCAATCCCTCCCCTCTGCCTTGCTGGAAGGCAGATTCCTCCCTGCCCCTCTCAAATCCAGATCTCCACTCAGGCCCACACCCCACAGCTCTCACTTGTGGTGATGGTCTTGGAGGCAGGAGGGCCCCAGTTAGTCCCTCGAAGGGCGCGGACGGTGACCTGGTACTCTTGACCTGGGGCCAGTCCTCTCTGGTCATAGGCTGAGGCCGTGCTGGGCACCCTTGCCATGAATGGGGGGTTCGCTCCCTCTGTCTGCAAGAGAGAAAGTGTAGGGTGGATCAGGGCTGGCACTCTTGCCCCTGCTGCTCAATCCCCCTTATAGCTCCCTTCTTTAGTTCCACGCACTGTCAGCCTTGGACGAAGTAGAACTTGGCCCTGTACAGTTGGGGAGCATAGGCGGTCACAGCAAAAGTACTAGAACACTTACTTTCTGTTCCAGCAACTGTTTAAGGCAATGTATGTAATAAACTCACTTAATCCTCTTACAAACCTTATCAGGTAGGTTGTATTCCCACTGGACAGGTGAGGAAACAGATACAAAAGGATTAAAAGTATCTTGCCCAAGGTCACCAATATCAAGAATGTGGCAGGGATTTAAACCCAGGCAGTGTGACCTCCGAGTCCCCTCTCATAGGCACTACCTTTTAGCCTGTTCATCAGCTGGCTCCCAGAATTCTACCCAACACACGCCAGGTCTCTCCCTCTGCTTCCACCCCCCACTCCCCCAACCTTGACTTCTTTAGCAGGACAAAGCTTCTCCTAAACTCACTCCTGTCAGAACAGATGAAGGAAGTGGACGAGGGCTGCCCCTTCAAGTCTCACTTCCTCCTTAAGGCATCTGCCCCAGCCTGAGCCTCCCCACAGACACCTGCCCCTGGCTGTGTATCTGGGGGTGACCCGTGTCATGACATTTCCCTTTAGGCATTTTTCTTGTCTCCTCAGCAGGATTCTAGGCTCCTCAAAGAAAGGGCCATCTGCTCAGAGTTCCACAAATTTATTTCCCAATTTCATACCTGAAACCACGATGGGCATTGGAGACAGAAAAATGAAAGCTACGGTCTCTGTTCTCAGATAGCTCATGCTCTAGTAGCTCAATGTATGGTCACATCTTACATTTTATTAGCTCCCTACCCAAATCTCTACATGTAGTACATGCCTGTGAGCAAACAACCCTCCTTCAAGTGTACATGGAAGGTACTAGGATTATGTGTGGTGACTCCCAGAAAATCTGGTAGCCCCTGTTCCAAGCAGGGTCTCCTAGAGTGGCAGCCGCTGGAGGGACAGGAGGAACTAGACATCATCCAATGCCCCACATTTCACTGGGTTGTCTGTCCAGCTAGGACAGGTTATAAGGACACTCTGTTCTGCTTAGCTATGTTGGCGGTGATGGGGACACCTCCACTCAGCCAAGTAGAATTGGAAATTTCAAACTGTACTCTCCTAAACCCAGAAAATTGGTGGAGAACTCAACATAGCAAATAGCGAAGTATAAAAACAGATGAGAGGTCATGTAGATTTCTGGGTTGAGAATGAATAAAGCTTTGTCAGCATTTTCTTGGCTGAAAAGTTATCTTGGGCACACAGGCCCCGCTTTCTACCTACCCTGCCCTAGGATACCCCAGCCTAGGAGGCCTTGGGTTAGACTCAACTCAAGACCTTTGAAGTCCTCATCCTTCCCACTACTTACTCTCTCTGTCACCCCTTATTCCCCCACACCACGCACACACACACACACACACACACACACACACACACACACACACACAGATACACTTTGGGTGCTCCCTGATGAGGCCTGGTCCTTTTGGCAAGACAAGCCCATCCAAAAGTCTCCGTCTCCCTTCAGACCACCTACATAAACATTTTAGACAACTCTCAGTCCCTCCTGAGATCCACCTGGGAACTGTGCCCTGAAAGTTCCACTGTCAGCACCATCTGGCTTGTCTGACGCAGGCTCCATAGCCAAACGCTGGCAGCTGGCTCTGCCCCTTGGTGAAAGCGTGGCTGCTTCACTGACTGTCCCCGATGAGTTTCTAATCCTACTCTTGATATCAACCTTTTGGCCCCAGGTGGGGGACTGCACCTTGGCTGGTCCCTGGAGCTTACCGCACCCTCATCTCCCTTTTCAGATCAGACCCAAACACAAAGGCTGCAAGGTCTTGTGTCCCAATGAAAACTTGGTGTAGTCCTGGTCTGCAGGCTGCAGAATGCAGCCAGACAAGGGATGCCTGAACCTGTTTAGGGGCTCACCTCCCTCGCTTTCCGCACACTTTCTCTCACATTCATAGAGGAGCTAGCATTTTGCAAAAGAGCAACATTACTTAAGTTAGTAGTCCTCAGGCTTGGGGTGTGTCAGAATCACCTGGAGGACAGGTTACTGGGGGCAGAGCTTCAGATTTAGATCTGCGGGCGGAGTCCAAAATGTGCATGTCTAACAAGCTCCCAGTTGAGGCTAATGCTACAGATCCAGTGTGCACTTTGAGAACCACTGAGTCAGAGTAAAATGCCACATATGCAGGGAGAAGGAGAATTGTTCCTCTCTGGTGTTTGGAAAATTGTTCCAGTATCTAGGTGTGTCCCTTGGCTGGGAATAGCAGAGTTTGGGCTTTGAGAGAGAAGTGTTTCCAGACAAGATTAGAGACAGGCTTCTAGGAAGATGGCAGTGGCCTAAGGACAGCCAGCTACTGAATATATTCCATGCCAACTGAAGTGGACAGAGAGCACTGGCTGGGGCAAAAGGCACAATTCCAGAGGCACCATAGAAAATGTGGAAAGCATAGTCTGAGGGCCAGTAGCACAGGCTGACGTGGAATCTAACTGGCCCTGTAAGATCAATCTTACAGGAGCATTTTCCCGCCTGGGCTCAGAGAGGACCCAGAATGTGACAGGGGCCCATACCCAGGCCATAGCCGATGACCGCATGGCTAAGCCGGGCATAGGCCAGCTCGACACCACCAGCCCCACCGTGAGGGAGGAAGCATAGGGCTTCTGCTGGGAAGCCGCACCTCTTGGGAACACCCAAGGCTGGGTTCATACCTACTAAGAGCAGGAGACAGTGCTGTCCTTCAAGCTCCTTCCATCCATCTCAAGTGTTTATTTTAATTCCACTTTCCCTGAAGTGTCTTTGGAAAGTTCCTTTTAAAAGTCCCACCCTCTCAAGATTAGAACTATGTAAATAATATACACAGACAAGAAAAGAGTGGAAGAAACACTTTAAAATGTCCACATGGGGCCCGCCATGTGGCACAGTGCTTAAGCGCTGGCTTGGGAAGCCAGCGGCCCCTGTTTGGGTCCCACATCTGAAGGCCAGTGACACTGCCCTCAAAAAAAATAAAAAAAAAGAAATAAAAGAAATAAAAACATAAAAATAAATAAAATGTCCGCAGTGTTTGTTTTAGTGTGAAGCAGCCAAGGATTATTTGTTTTTTTCTAGTTGCCAAATTCTTGTCTTGTGATTAAACTATTTTTATAACAAAAAACAATTCTTTATAAACAGAAGAAAAAAATGCAACCTATCTTTGTTGTACAGCAAAGTGGGGATTTCTGCTTCTGCTTCTATCAGGGAGTGAGGAGAGACAATATGGCACGGGTCTGACATCGGGGGTATAAGAAGAAGACAGAATAATGAGGCCAGTTGGAGTGGAGATAACAGCCAGTTCCTCTGTCCTAGAGCCTTCCTAGGGTTTAGGACCTGAGAGTTCCTTATTTTTCCAGAAATGGGCTGGGCAGAGATGAGGGTGACCTGGCCTATCCACCCCAGCCATTTCTGGGATGATGCAGGAAAACATGAGTCGGACAGTAGAAATGTCAGATGATTTGGAGCTGGAAGGCTAAACACATCATAAAAGACCAATCTGCCCAAAAAGAGTTCTCTAATGAGATCACAAGGCTTTGTCCTTAGGGTGCCCCCCAAATATTGTAAAAGCAAGTTGGAAGGAGGCTAAGAAAGAATTCTTTGCAATGCACTGATGACACAGAGGCGGGAAAACCACTTCACAGACTCAGAGTTATTGCAATAGCCTGGACAGCTTGGCTGAAACCAAAAAAGATAACTTTGAACAGAGCCAACTGCAAAGCCCGATATTTAGGCTAAAAAGAAGGGTATATAGTTGAATGCTGTCTCTTTCCCTTCCTTCTTTTCTTCTCTCTTTTTTCCTTATTTGTCTATATTTTCTAAAGTTTCCACACTAATCCTGTATGACTTTTATAATAAAAAGTTATTTAAAGTAAACAAATATGATCAAAACAGCTGACAGTTCGTGGTCACAAGTTAATATATGCAAACTCTGAGAAAAGTGCCAGTCTCCAGAGTTAGCCAGGTGAATGACGGGTTCCTCTCTGCACCCATGTTCTGGGGTCACATGCAAAAAGCAGAAGGCACTAGAAGTGTGAACTCTGGAAGGTAAGAATTCAAGAACAAAGCCCTAGGGAAGAGGGGTGGAGGAACCAGGGGTTCTGCCTATGAGAGTGACGTGATGGCTGCTGTCTCCCAATCCCTGAAAGCCTGTGGTGCAGTATGCAGGACCAGCAAAAAAAACCAAAAAAAAAAAAAAAAAAAACCACCCTGACTGTTGGTGAAGGCGCAATGAGGGCCACTGGATGATGGACATCAGAATGGGGCAGATTTGGACTCAACAACAACAAAAAGAACTAACAGCGAGGGCCGGGCGAGTGGCGCCTTGGTTAAGAACTGGCTTGGGACGCCAGTGGCCCCGGTTCGGGCACCACATATAAGTGCCCATGACACTGCCCTCTACAGCTAAGATGGTGAACAACAGCTCGACCTGGAGCTAGGCTGCTGTGAGTCACCGGGATGGCATAGCTGCAGCCCCTGCTGCAGTGGGCTGCCATAGCCTACAGTGAGTGGCCGTCAGCCAGCGTGAGTGGCTGGCAGCCGGTATGAGCTGCCAAGAGCTACTGTGAGCGGCCATCCAGAGGCTGGTGACCGATCTGCCTCACCCGAAAAGAGCGCAATGATGATGCCAACATGGGCCAATGAAGCAATGTCCTCCACAACTAGACTGAAGAACAGAAGGACAGCAACTTGTCTGTTCCCCTTCCCCAGTTCCTCAGTGCTGTTCCCCTCCCCCAGTTATCCAATAAAATCTTAAAAAAAAAAAAAAAAAGAGCTAACAGTGATGACCAAGAAAGGACTGGACAGCCTCGGGAAATACTGAGCTCACTGTCATCAGGGGTGTTCCAGCAGCAATGGGCAATGCTTGCTGGAGATGCTACAGAGACCTTCTGTGCCCCGTGTATGGCAGGATAAGAAGGCCTTTACAGCAGCTTCAGGAACCCAGACGTCTGGACTCAACCACTGATCACCTGGAAAGCCCTGCATGCGGTGAGCACCCCCTCCCCCTGGTCCTGCCCACTCAGCCCCCTCCTGGAGCATGGCTCTCACCGTGGGGATGAACTGAATTTCATAGGCATTCACAGGGCCAGGAGTCCGGGTCCACTTTGTCCGAACTGTCGTCTCTTCCAGCAGATGCATCCTCATGCCCTCAATGGCTGGCACCTCTGCCCAAGAGAAGGGATACAGGAAGGTGGTTTAGCCCAAGGCAGCCCCCACCCCGACCACACCATCACAGGCCCCCCTACTCAGGGCCACACTAGGAGATCCATCCCAATTCCCACTCTTCTCTAAGGGTGGGGCAAAGCTAGCAGAGGTCTGCACAGGCCCTTGGTCTTCACCTTCCCCCAGCTTTAGAAACACACAATCTCCCGAAAAGCAACCAAAAGGGACTCCAACCTGCTCATGAGAGCATTAGAGGTCCTGCCTGCTGGCAGGCCCCCATGGCTCTGCTGCCCTTAGTGGACACTGGCTCCCTGGCTCCTCTGACTGCCCACTCCCCTCATATATGACCTTCCTCCACTCTTCCTCCAGGTCCCTGGGATCCTAGGCCTCTCAAACTGGGGCCTTCCCACTGGCTCAGATTCCCAGGCCCTGACGGAGCATACTGGGAAAGGCTGCCTACTCACCTTCTCCACAGTCCGCCCCTGCATAGCCGTCTTGGCAGACGCAGCGGCCCTCACGACACTCTCCCCGGCCACGGCAGTCCCCAGGGCACGTCTGAATGGCGCAGTCAGGGCCTCTGAAGCCCTCCACGCATACACATTGGCCGGCTCGGCACAGTTCCCGGGGCCCGCAGCCCCCAGGGCAGGCACTGGCGGGAGGCGTTTCCTGCCCGCAGTCCTCGCCGCTATAGCCCGCACGGCACACGCAAGCTCCCTGCACACAGTGCCCACGGCCCCGGCAGTCGGCGGAGCAGGCGCGGGAAGCGCAGAAGGGCCCCGTGTAGCCTGAGTTGCACACGCAGCGCCCATCCTCACAGCGGCCGCGGCCGTGGCAGTTGAAGGGGCAGGTACGGAGGGCGCAGTCCTCTCCTGCGTAGCCCACCCAACAGGTACACACACCATCCTGGCACACGCCGCGCTGGCTGCAGTCGCGCGGGCACCGCCTCTCGCCACAGTCGTGGCCCGAGTAACCGTCGTCGCACACGCAGAGCCCGTCTAGGCACTGGCCGTGGCCTCGGCAACTTCCGGGGCAGCTGCGCGCGCTGCAGTCCTCGCCCTCGTAGCCTGTGTCGCACGCACACACGCCATCCTCGCAGCGGCCGCGGCCGTGGCAGTCCCCGGGGCAGGAGGGCCAGCCACAGCTGGGGCCGGTGTAGCCAGGGAAGCACACACAACTTCCAAGGACACAGCGCCCTTGATCGTCTGGACAAGGCCCGGATAGCACCCCAGTGTCTGTGGGGTCCGAGCATGTGGGCCCACCCCAGCCTGGCTCGCACAAGCAGGCGCAGCGGTTCTGGTCAAACACGGCATGGAGCCTGCAGAGGCTGGGAATGTCTGTCTGGCCTGGAGAATGAGAGGAGGGCCTCAGTCTCCCTGGGGGAGAGGGTGAGCCCAAATAATGGTCCCCTGAATCAACCCCTCCAGCAGGGCCAGCCTCATTTCATAAGGCCATCTTAGCCTCCAGCTGCTCCTAGTCACTCCATGGGGTCTCCCAGAGCCTTAGGGTATGTGGCCGGGTGGGGGTGGGGGTGGGGGTGGGGCTGAATCTAGCCAGGTGGCTCCCTTCTCCAAGTTGTGCTCTGGGCTGCATTCACCACTCCCAAGGGTGAGGAAGGGGTACCTCTTTCTAACTCATATCAGCCAACTTCTCTCCCTGCGCCCTCCTGTAGTCGCCTACTCACCTGTGCCAGCCTGGGCAGCAACAGGGCAACATCCCCCGGTGCGCTGTTCCTTGAGCCCCTTCACCAGCTCCTCCAGGATCTCTAGTCGAACCCTCAGGGCCTGTACCTCTGAAGCCGGGACGGGGGGCTCAGTGCCCGGGGGACAGCCACAGCCAGTAGAAGGGGGCAGGTTAATGCGGTGGGTGAACGTCACCTGCTTTTGCCCTCCTTCTACAGTGTGCTCATATAAATGAGACGCCGGGTTCCCCCGTTTTGGCTCAGCTGTGCGGCCCCCTGGCTGAGCAGGGGGCCGTGAAGTTGGAAGTGGATTATTGGAGCGTAAAGACAAAGGGCTTTCTCTGACTGTGCCCAGCAGCACCAGGACAGCCAGCTTGAAGATTAGGGAAAATTTGCTTGACATCATTAAGGAGGCTGCAGGGATAGAGGGCAGGTGTGAGAATAGCTTCAGCAAAGAAGACAAGATGTCTGTCCACCCGCCTCAACACACACTTTGACAGTCCCACCACCCACAACTAACCGACTCAACTTACATAAAGGTCCACCTTCAGCCAAACTGTAAGGAATACCTACTGGGGAGAGAATTTTGTATCTCACTCTCTGTGACATCGTTTGGTTACCGTGCCGACTGTGACCTCACCCTTGTTTCTGACATAGGCACTAAGCTTACATTAGCCTATGGGCCTTTGCAGTGTATGTTCCCTCTGTCTGGGGTGCTCTTCACTCAGCTCTTTTTTTTTTTTCAATTAGTTTCAGGTGTACAACACAGTGCAATAGTTATACTTTTTGCCCCTCAAAGTGACAACCCTCCTCCCCCAATTCGCCACCCCCGCATATCATATATATCTATTACACTTCCTCTGACTCCCACAGTATAATCCACATCCCGTGACTATCTATATATTCAATTACAGTTGGTATACAATATTATACAACATCAGCTTCAGGTGTACAGTGCAGTGATCTTCACTCAGCTCTTAAAGGTGGGCCCCTTCTTGTTCAGATCTTAACTCATATGTCATCGACGACCAGAGGCCTTCCTTGCTGCCCAATCAGAGCATTACTGTCTATCTCAATGTCCCACTTATGTTCATGGCATTCATTGCTGCCTGAATCATCTGTCTGGCACTTATTTGTTATCTTTCTCCCACTCTTAGAATGGGAACTCCATGAGAACAGGGACCTCATCTGTCCTGGCATGGCTGGACGCCTGTGTCTGGCACACAGGAGGTGTCCAACACATTTATGTTGAATGGACTAGTGGATAAATATCTAAGGCCAATTCTTCCACAAGGACCTGGACCCCAGCTCCTACTGTTTTGTCAGGAACCTTAAGGTGCAGATTATCCTCCCTTTCTTTTATTCAACACTCACTGTCAACTAGATCCTTCCCATCAGCTCATATGTGAGCTCAAATATCTCCCATTAAAAAAAGAAAAATAGGGCCGGCCGAGTGGCGTGGTGGTTGAGAGCTGGCTTGGGATGCCAGCGGCTCTGGTTTGGATCCCACATGTGGGGGCCAGTGACACTGCCCTCAAAAAAAGAAAAACAACCAAACCTCTTCCTCAAGACTTACATTACCAAGTATGGAAACTTATTATAAAGGTGCAAGAACAGACAGAACAGAAGAGGGTCCCAAAACAAACCCACACATATGTGGTCACCTGATTAATGACAAAGGTGTCACTACAATTAAGAGAAGACGAATCGTTTTTTCAATTATTGGTCCTGGGTCAACTGAAAATCCATATGGGGAAAAAACCCTATCTCTACCTTATGCCCACATACAGAAATTAATTTGAAATGAATCCAATGGGCCTAACTGTGAAAGGTAAAGCAAAACATTTCAGAACAATATTTCCTAAAAGAAAATATAGATAATCTTTACAACCTTGGAATAAGCAAAGATTTCTTAAAACCTACCCACTAAAATTTAACCATAAAAGATTCCACACAAAACCACAAAAAAGAGACGGATACATTCGACCACATTGAAACTGATCATCTCTGTTCATCAAAAGGCACCAGAGGGCCGCCTGAGTTGGTTAAGAGTTGGCTTAGGGCTCATGCTCTGAGCAACAGGGCCGCTGGTTGGATTCCCACATGGGCCAGTGACGCTGCGCCCTGGCTGAGCTGTCGCTGAACTGCCAACAGGTGGCAGGCTGGCTCAGCTGGTGTAACAACAAGATTGCATGTTCAATGGTGGGCTACACCCACCCGCAACTAAAAGACTGAACTCGGCACCTTGAGCTGAGCTGCCACCCGGATGGCTCAGTGGACAGGGCATGCACTCTTAACAAGGCTGCAGAGCTCTACTCCCGCATGGAATGGTGGCTATGCCCACCTGCAGCTAAGACTGAACTCAGCACCTTGAGCTTAGAGGCTGCCAGCTGCTGACAGAAAGCCAGATGGTGACTGGTGCCCTCCTCAACGAAGACTGAAGAACATCAACTTGGCTGGTCCTCTCCCCCAATTCCCCAACACTGTTCCTCTTCCCCAATTCCCCAGTAAAACCTTTAAAAAAAAGACACCATTGAGAGAATAAGAAGGCAAACAACAGGCTGGAAGAAAATACAGTTGACCCTTGAACAAAGTAGGGTTGAATGGCTTGGGTCCACTTATATGCAGATTTTTTCAATTGACCCTGGGAGCTGAACCCTGCCAAGTATGGAGGATCAATTGTGATTGTATGTGGATTTTGGGAGCGGGCTGTTGGTGCCCATAATCCCTGCATTGTTCAAGCCTCAACCGTGTGTGAGATGTATCAGGGAAAAAGATAGATAGATAGACAGATAGCGTGGTCGGCAAACTGCGGCTCGCGAGCCACATGCGGCTCTTTCGGCACGATCCCTCTCAAATGTTTGCAGACCCCTGGAAGAGCCAATCCTGTCCCTCACAACAATTTAAAAATCAATTTCAAAAGTTTTGTGAGACCTATAAAAGAAATGAAATTACCATTATGTGAATAATATCCTTTAAAAATTTTAAAAATGAAACTATGATAGTTTTATTTCCATTTTTTTTTTTTTTTTGAGGGCAGTGTCACTGGCCCTCATATGTGGGAACAGAACCAGGGCCGCTGGCTTCCCAAGCCAGCGCTTAACCACCTCGCCACTTGGCCAGCCCTTCATTTTCAATTTTACTTCAGAGGCTTGTGAGCTGCAATTTGCTGACCCCTGGTGTATCTTCCGTCTCAAAAGTTTGCCAACCCCTGATATATATATAGATATATATCGGGTTGTCAGAAAAGACATGACGCATTTGTGCAACGAAAATCATAGAAAAAATACATCATAACTTTATATATATATATATATATATATATATATAGAGAGAGAGAGAGAGAGAGGTTAAAATCTAAAATAAAGAACTTCAAAACAAAGACAACAAATAAAAGGCAGGCAACTCAGGTTGTTGTTTTTTTTAATTAGCTTCAGGTGTACAACACAGTGTAATAGTTATACTTTTTACCCCCCAAGTGGCCCCCTCCCTCCCTCAATTATCCCCCCCACTGCTCCCCCCATATCATACTATCTATTACAATTCCATTGACGCACTGATAATCCACATCCCGTGACTATCTATGTATTCAATTACAGTTGGCATATAATATTATACAACATGAATTTCAGGTATACAGTGCAGTGATCAAGCCTCTACTCCATCCATGAAGTGGTCTCCCTAACAAGACATGTGACCATCTGACACCCCACCAAAGTTTTACAACATTATTATATTCCCCGAACGTCTTTCATGTCCCTGTGACAATACTGCAGGTACCTATTTATGTTGTCTAATCCCTTTCCCTTCTCCCTCATCCCCACCACCCTCCCAACTAGCAACCCTGTTTTTCCTCTATATCTATGAGGCTGTTTCTGTTTCCTTTGCTCGTTCATTCAGGTTTTCATGTTCCACATATAAGTGAGAACATATGGTATTTGTCTTTCTCCGACTGACTTATTTCGCTTAACCTAATAGTCCCTATGTCCATCCATATCGTTGCAAATGGTACAATTTCATTCTTCTTTATAGCAGAGTAATACTCCATTGTATAAATGTACCACAGTTTCTTAATCCAGTCATCTACCGATGGGCATTTCGGTTGTTTCCAAGTCTTGGATATTGTAAATAGAGCTGCAATAAACATAGGGGTGCAAATATTTTCTCGAATTAGCGTCTTGGATTCCTCTGGGTAGATACCCAAGAGTGGAAATTCTGGGTCATACGGCAGTTCCATTTCCAGTGTTTTGAGATACCTCCGTACTGATTTCTATAATGGCTGCACCAATTTGCAGTCCCACCAACAGTGCACCAGGATTCCCTTTTCTCCACACCCTCGCCAGCACTTGCTGTTTATTGATTTGTTGATGATAGCCATTCTGACTGGAGTGAGGTGGTATCTCATTGTGGTTTTTATTTGCATTTCTCTGATGATTAGTGAGGTTGAACATTTTTTCATATGCCTGTTGGC
Organism: Aselliscus stoliczkanus; assembly: GCA_033961575.1. Classification (NCBI taxonomy): domain Eukaryota; kingdom Metazoa; phylum Chordata; class Mammalia; order Chiroptera; family Hipposideridae; genus Aselliscus; species Aselliscus stoliczkanus. The sequence continues at coordinate 19,460 of JAWWOG010000082.1, forward strand.
CATCTGTCTGTCCTTTTTAGAGAAATGCCTCTTCATATCCTCTGCCCATTTTTTAATTGGGTTGTTTGCCTTTTGGTGTTGAGTTTCATGAGTGTTTTATAAATTTTGGATATCAACCCCTTATCAGATATGTCGTTGGCAAATATCTTCTCCCATTCAGTAGGCTGCCTTTTTGTTTTATTGATGATTTCCTTTGCTGTGAAAAAACTTTTAAGTTTGATGTAATCCCATATGTTCATTTTTTCTTTTATTTCCCTTGCCCGAGGGGCTATATCAGTAAAAATATGACTCAAGGTAATGTCTGCAAACTTACTCCCTATGTTTTCTTCTAGGAGTTTTATGGTTTCAGGTCTTACATTTAAGTCTTTAATCCATTTTGAGTTTGTTCTCGTATATGGTATAAGTAGGTGGTCCATTTTCATTTTTTTGCATGTGTGAGTCCAATTTTCCCAGCACTATTTATTAAATAGACTATCTTTACTCCAGTGTAAATTCTTGCTTCCATTGTCATAGATTCAATGACCATATGTAGATGGGTTTATTCCTGGGCTCTCTATTCAGTTCCATTGGTCTATGTGTCTGTTTTTATGCCAGTACCATACTGTTTGGATTACTGTAGCCTTGTAGTATGTTTGGATGTCGAGTAGTGTGATGCCTCCCACTTTGTTTTTGTTTCTCAATATTGCCATAGCTATTCAGGGTCTTTTGTGTCTCCATATAAATTTTAGGATTCTATGTTCTATTTCTGAGAAAAATGTCCTTGGTAGTTTGATTGGAATTGCATTGAATCTATATATTGCTTTAGGTAGTATTGACATTTTAACTATATTAATTCTTCCTATCCATGAGCATGGTATGTATTTCCATTTATTTGCATCTTCTTTGATTTCTCTCTTCAGTGCCTCCTAATTTTCTGAGTACAGGTCTTTTACTTCTTCAGTTAAATTGATTCCTAGATATTTTATTGTTTTTGAAGCCATTGTAAAAAGGAATTGATTTCCTGATTTCTTCTTCTGATAGTTTATTATTGATGTATACAAATGCAACTGATTTCTGAATATTAACTTTATATCCTGCTACCTTACCAAATTCGTGTATCAGTTCTAGCAGTTTTTTGGTGGAGTCTTTGGGCTTCTCTATATAGTATCATGTCATCTGCATATAATGACAATTTTACTTACTCTTTTCCAATTTGGATGCCTTTTATTTCATTTTCTTGTCTGATTGCTGTGGCTAGAACTTCCAGGACTATGTTAAATAGAAGTGGTGAAAGCAGGCAGCCTTGTCTTGTTCCTGATCTTAAGGGAAAGCTTTTAGCCTTTCTCCATTGAGTACAATGTTTGCTGTTGGCTTACCATATATGGCCTTTATTATGTTGAGATATGATCCCACTATTCCCACTTTGCTAAGAGTTTTTATCATAAAAGGCTGCTGGATTTTGTCAAATGCTTTTTCTGCATCTATTGATATGATCATATGATTTTTATTTTTCATTTTGTTAATGTGATGTATTACATTAATTTCTTTGCGGATATTGAACCAGCCCTGCATAGCAGAAATGAATCCCACTTGATTGTGGTGTATGATCTTTTTAATGAGATGCTGAATTCGGCATGCTAGTATTTTGTTGGGAATTTTTGCATCTATATTCATTAGGGATATTGGCCTGTAGTTTTCCTTTTTTGTGATATCTTTGTCTGACTTAGGAATCAGGGTGATAGTGGCTTCACAGAAAAAGTTTGGGAGACTTCCCTCCTTCTGTAGTAGGGGACTTCAACACCCCATTGTCACCAATGGACAGACCCTTTAGACAGAAAATCAACACAGAAAGAGGGGCCTTAAATGACACTTTAGACCAGCTGGATTTCGTCAATATTTTTAGAGCATTTCACCCCGAAACAACAGAATATACATTCTTCTCAAGTGCACCTGGGACATTTTCCAAGATAGACCACGTTAGGTCAGAAAACAAGTCTCAGTAAATTTAAGAAGATTGAAGTCATATCAAGCAGATATAAAGGAAAAACTGATATTTGCTGGCTGGGAGGGAGTGGGGCTGAGGGAGAGGGGGAAGGTTTTGGATAGCGTAGGTGGGTGACTGCAATGTTGCCGCAGGGATATGGGGGGCAGTTCTGGCAATGTAATTGATAATGTTGTGAAGAGACTATTATGTTAAGTGAAATAAGTCAGTCGGAGAAAGACAAATACCATATGTTCTCACTTATATGTGGAACATGAAAACCTGAATGAACGAGCAAAGTAAACAGACTCATAGATATAGAGGAAAAACTGAGGGTTGCTAGCTGGGAGGGGGGTGGGGATAAGCGGGAAGGGGAAGGGATTAGATAGCATAAATAGACAACTACAACGTTGCCGCAGGTATATGAAACACAGTTCAGGGAATATAACAATGTTGTACAAATTTTGTGGCGTGTCAGATAGTCACATGTCTTGTTAGGGAGACCACTTCATGGATGGAGTAGAGGCTTGATCACTGCACTGTACACCTGAAGCTGATGTTGTATAATATTATATGCCAACTGTAACTGAATATATAGATAGTCACAGGATGTGGAGTATACTATGGAAGGGAGTCAAAGGAATTGTAATAGGTATGTATGATATGGGGGGGGAGGAGTGGGGTGGCAAACTGGGGGAGGGGGGTTGTGACTTTGAGGGGTAAAAAGTATAACTATCGCATTGTGTTGTACACCTGAAACTAATTTTTTTTAAAAATATGTTTATTTCACAATAAAAGATTAAAAAAAAAGAATGTCAATTTTTGTTTTATTTCTTTTGAATTTCCCCATAAATTTTGCATATAATAAAAGCCACCTTTTGTCAGGCAAGAAAATTAACACACATCATTGCTGTCATTATATTCACATATATTTCCATTTTGTCCTTCATGAAGGAGAATCCAAGTTTGTAAAGTGCACTGGGTGTTGACTCTGAATGAAAACTCTGTGTCTCTCTTCACCATTTTCTATTGTCTACAGTAGACCCAAATGGGAGCATTTGAAGCCATTAATGGGTTGTGGTGGGGTGCAGGGCATGGGACCCAGGTACGGCCATCTGTTCAGTCTGTGAGAATATAAGACCACACCAACAGCATCAGGGCAGACCTTACTTAAGTCCCCAGAGGAACTGCATTGAGGTCCTGGGCAGCTCAGTTGTCAACGGGAAGGACGTGGGGGTGTCTGTGCCAAACTGACTCCCACGTGAACATGCTGCCATTGCAAGGACAGCAAGTGGTGCCCACGGAGAGTACTGAATTCCTCAGTAGCTCACAGAGCCAGACATAGAGACGGGGAATATCTTTATTGTGTGGGAACAGTGTAAGACTTAAATGCTTAATCAACCTCTGCAAAGATACACAAGCAATTGATAACAACAGTTCCTGGTGGGGAGTGGGTTAATCAGGTGACCAGGGGAGCAGTGGACAGAGAGCAACTTACCTCTCACTTCTGAGATTTATAGATGTGCGACCATCTCTATAGTGTGAACAGCAAATTTTGGGGAGGCCAGAGTTTACACAATTTGGGGATCTCCATTAGCAAAAAAACATACAAAGACATAAATACAAAATTCAATAGGAAAGTGAGTCATGATTATGAAGGGGCCTGTGGAGTGAGGGGCTCTGAGCTTTAGCTCCATTAGCTTCAGGGTCACCCCACTTCAGGCTGGAGGCATGACCTGGGAGCCTTCAGGAAGCTCATCAGCTAAAGCAAGAGCTGAGGGACAATGACAGCTAAAGGGGACACGCCCCTCTCTGCTGGTGTCTTTGATACCTTGCCGTCTTTGTCTCCACTGCTTTCCCTCAGCCAGTCAGATGGGCAGACTACATTCAGATCCTCTCATCACAGTGGATCCAGACACTGTGACATTCTTTCTGATGAGAGCTGTGGCCTTGCCAGCACCTGACCCCAGCTGAAATCACTTGCCTGCATCCCCACACAATTTTGCACGCTTTTTTCAATGGATTACAAGACCCCTGAGACCAAGGGTTTATGGTCCCTGTCTACACCTTCTCTCAGAGTGAAAAAGGAATTTCTGGGGACAGCAGCTCTCCAGGTGTCTCCTACCTGCCCTGCCCTCTCAGTGCCAGTCCTATTTCCTGTGACTGATGATAATATAGTTTTTTCTAATTCCCCCTCACTGCCCCATCCAGTCCTTGCCCACAAAGAACCGGTGATGAGAGGGAGCACAGGGACCCATCTGAATTGAGAAGAGGAAATGGAGGAGTTTGGAGATATTTAAAGGCATGTTGTTCCTGTGGTTTCACTCCAAAATGTCTGCCTTTATTGGAGGTTTCTTTGAAATTATAACCAGGATCTCCTGATTCTTCAGAATATATGATGCCTCCAGTGGATACTATGTTACCTTCATACTTGTTTTTGAAACTGTACTAAAGAAATTTTTTTCTCTCTTTTTTTTTATTAGTTTCAGGTGTACAACACAATGCAATAGTTATACTCTTTACCCCCGAAAGTGAAAACCCCCCTCCCCCAGTTCGCCACCGCACTCCCCTCCCATATCATACATATCTATTACAATTCCTTTGACTAGAAATTTTAAATATACACAAAAGTAGGGAGAAAAATTACAGTGAAACTTCACATATCCTTCACTCAGCTACAACGATCAGTCATGTCCAATCATGATTTATTTGTGTTCCTAACCATAACCCACATTGTGTTATTTTTTATTTATTTATTATTTATTTATTTTTGAGGGCAGTGTCACTGGCCCTCATATGTGGGACCTGAACCGGGGCCGCTGGCTTACCCGCCATGCCACTCGGCCAGCCCTACACACTGCGTTATTTCGACGTGAACCCTACACAGTATTGTATTTCATCTATTGGTATTTTTTAAAAAGCTGTCCTTATTAAGCTTCTTTAAAAATTAGAGAGAGGGAGAGAGAGAGAGAGAGAGAGAGAGAGAGAGAGAGAGAGAGAGAGAGAGAGAGAGAGAAATGATGAAATTGAGACAATGTTTTCCAGTACAATTAACAATGAGGGTTCTCTGAGAACTCTAAACGTCTCTCTTTATGTTGAATGTTCAGCGCCTCTTACACACTCACAGGAAGTCAGCAGCTCAGAGCAGAGGCATGTAACATTATTTAATTTCTATTGTCTTTTTTCAAAGCAATATTTGTCATTTCTGAATTATAACTGGACATTTCTATTTCCAACCTCACAAAGGAACTCCCCAGCTCAGATGAGAGAAAATTCTCACCCTTGCTGGTTTGTACTTTGAGGCCCCACCCTCTCCTTAGACTCTGACTTCCCAGTGGGTGGGGACAGACAGGGACAAGAAAACAGAATAGCTAGTTTGCCATTGGCAGTCATATCTTTTGATAAAGGGAAAGGCAAATAAGAATAGGTCTAGATCCAAGAATAGTCCTCTGTCTCTTTCAGGAAATTTCCCCCAGGGCACACAGAGTAGTACTGATGGACAAACACACAGGAAACGGACACCAGTCATCAGTTTGGTCATGTGCTTGCGTCACATTTCCAGTTCTCCTCATACCAGGACTAAGCGCCATCACTGTGGATATGACAGGGTGGCAGAAACACAGGCCTCCTTCCCCCTGGGTCCAGCTCCTGCAGAACATCTCATGAGGTTTTCTGAGGTGATCATGTCCCCTCACTTTTGCACCAACCCTTTTTAAGACCAATTCTCACTTCTATGTTCAGTGTATCTTCTCCACATGCAGAACATATAGTCTAGTAGCTTCCCTGTTGGGTGGTGCAGTGCTGGTTTTTCATTTTCTTTATCAGATTCACTGACTAACTATTCTTAACTGATTTCTAAGACGTCGGGGTTTCTTCAGGGGAAGCTGCTGATGGAGGCAGCTGGGCAGATAGAATCCTACTGAGGATTTTCCTGGAGGCCCTCAGACACTGGCTGACTCCCTCCCGCAGGAACCTAAAAAGAGGCCAATCCTGCTGTGTTCCCAGAGGGGGCAGACCCTCCCCGCCCATTTCACAGCAGCCACATGAAATCGGGCCTGGCAGTTCTCTTAATTTTTTACTTTTACTTTTTGCCTTACAGTAACTTTATTGAAATGTATATACCTCAGTACCAAACATAATGGTAGTTCATTAGGTTATGTTATATCTGCCATGTCAAAATTAACACCGATGTAATAAAAATATTGAAAAATATCAGCCTTTTGGGAAAACTGAAGAGTTATTTACAGGACATGATTTACAAAAGTATAAGATGCACTGTGGTTCTTTGGTTCATTTTCCAGTGTGTATTTACCCACAACATGATGTCCAAGTTGGGGACAGCGATTCTGGGTGGGGTCAGGCTCCGCATCGCACTGGGTAACCGTGTACAACACTTTACACCGCAGGTCTCCTCAGAGTCACTGACCGCATGGAAAATCCTGATCACTCAGGCCCTCAGCAACCCCAGGACTGAGAAGATGCTATTTAGTCTTCTTCAGACTTTCTGTCTGCACAAGAGGGGCAGTTAGTGAAAGTGTATTCCCTTCATTTTAACACGATTCTAAATGAAAAGCAATGGTAGTTTTATGAAAACAGTCCTTAGTAAAAAATTCTGGAGGTTAAATCAGCAAGTGCTCGGAGTGATGTTTGTATTTTGAGTTATTAATATAATAAAAACTAATTTTCTCAATGGGAGTAGAATGAAGCAGTAGATTTAGTATTAAAACTTTTTTTCATGGATACAAACGTCACATGCTTTCTAGAAGAAATATTAAAGATAACTTAATATGCCACAATTACTAGATATACAGTTTTGCTTTATATAAAATGCCCTCAAGTGTAAACATAATTCCCACGTAGCAATGAAGCCCACATCTCTGGATTATCTGTGACTTGCATTCCGGGTGCCAAGAAACCATCTTCACTGCTTAGAACAATGACCCTCATTATGCCTTCAAAGTGCATTTGTGAAATGTTGGTTTTGATGTAAACCTCATTAAAATTTGAATTAACAAGTTACCATTTTTAATACCACCTAAGTATATTGACCCAGTATAGAAAGGAGGATCCACATTAGACACGAAACTTCACGGTTTACTTTCCAGACTTGTTATTAGCATTTCATATGCCCTTAGCATTTTTGTATGCCTCACAGAGCCATTCAAATTTAAACATAATTTCACCACAGCGTGATGTTAATTAGGAAGTTTTCCCAAATCTGACAACATCAATGCTATCTCGTTGTGAAGCTTTTGATTCCTCCCAGCTTAAATCCATTATAACATTATGGAATCCGTAGCTCAGGGTTGTGGAGAAAGGCTTCATTCAGAGAAGAGATTTTTGTTTCTGTAATAATCCAATTAGAGGGCTGTTTCAGAAATTGTTGGAAGGTCGATTGTTCTGCAGTAACTATGCTTCAGTTGCCTTATATTACGCCCCAAAACAATCCATTTCAACTTTGAATATTTGGTTTGGAACACTTGTTTGATGAATGTTCAGGTAAACACTTGGATAAGAGCTCTTGCCAGAAGGTCAAATTTCTGCTATTTATCTTGCAATGTTTCTGAAGACATCCCACTCCTTCTGATAACTCCACACACTTCTGTGCTTGGGTCTCCAGTGCAATGACAGATATGCCAACGCAGATGGCTTTGCTCTAGGAAACGTGACCCTGCAGTGGCATGCCTGAAGATGAGCTTCTAGTCTTTCAAAGTTAAGGCTCTTCCTCCTTTCAAATGGCCAATTCCCTTAGTGAGTCAATAACAGAGTGGCAGACATTGAAAGGCGGTAGTAGCGTTGACTTTCCAACACACATTCTCCAACACAATCCTTTCCATCCTCATCAAGCCTGAAACTGTGAACCTAGACTGGCTTATTCCGATCAAGTCAGTAGTCAGTGGGACGTTCCTTTCCTTTTCCATTGATTTTACAGCCAAGCAGAAGCAGCTCAATTCAACACATTTTGTACTTTCATTTTGGATAGGAATCTGTCCAGTAAATTCAAAGCTAGAGAAAGTGTTTCGGTGTCGAAGCCAAAATGCTGAGTTAGACTAAGAAGATCTTTTACCTCCAAGTCCCTTAGCCTTGCAGTCATCCTGAGGTCATTATCATGTGCAGATTCAATTTGCCTCAAGCCCCAGACCTCTTTGTCTGACCTTTGACTCCTGTTCCAACAGGGCATTCAGCTGGTGTAGCAGTTTCTGAGACTCAGTTGTTGTCAGTACCGCTATCATCCTGATCATGAATGAGGCTTCTCACTGGTAACCACCCTCCCCGGACCTGCTCTCACTCTGTCCACGATATCAGGTCCAAGAGGGGAAAGAGGCGAGGGGACTTGCAGGAAAGAGGGGAGAGGTCCGGGGAGGGGAACTGCCCTGTGTGGAGGTCTCCTAAGTCCCCACCAAGTGACACTACCCTACCCTGGTTCAGCTTGGAGCAAAATCTCTTAATTTTTTTTTTTTTTTTTGAGGTCAGAGTCACTAGCTCTCATATGTGGGACCTGAACCAGGGCCGCTGGCGCCCAAGTCACCTCCCAACCACCGCACCACTCGGCTGGCCCTTTTTTTATTTTTATTTTTTTATTTTATTTTATTTTTTAGCTGAGCCATCCTGCCACCTGTTGGCAGCTCAATGGCAACTCAGCTCAGGCTGGCATCGAACCGCCGTTGCTCAGACCTCAGCTTGCACTCTTGAGCGAGCTCTTAACCAACTGAGCCACTCAGCTGGCCTTCAAAGCTCTTAATTTTTCACGAAGGACCTCACATTTGGCTTCTTTATTGACTCAGGAAACCACAACAGTGGATTTGGACAGATTTCCTCTGCAGTTTAGTCTCTGGAGGAAAATACAGAGATCATTTCCAGATCATTGTCAGACACTGAACAGGACTGAAAAGTCAAATTTTCCAGTTGCTTGTGGTGGACACACAGGAATCGAAATACAACACCTCCAGGACTGAGGGAGCAGAGATGTGTCTTTCTTGTGTGTATGATTCCTGGGGACGGTGCTTGAGACCCTGGGTTTTCCAAAGAACTTATTCCTGAGCAAGTATTTCCACTTTTGCAATACAGTCAGAGAAAACAGAAGCCACCTTGCAAGTAGGTGAACCCAGAAGACATGATGAAATGAGGTGTCCTGGGAAAAATAAAAGAGAGCCCTTTCCCTGAGGGGTCCCTATTTTTAGGGTTCTCATAAATATGTTTGGAATGGTAACCACATTTTTTTAAAACGACTTCTAAATAAGAAAATCATTGAAATGCATTTAGCAAGTGGTGGACACAGTGTTTTGAATCAGTGTTTGATTTAAAGATAGTGATGGTTCCAGAATGACCGAGCCTCCCAGATATCAGCAGGGAAATGGGCCTGGGACATTTCCTAAGGACCAAAAGAAGATCATCTAGGAGATAAGGTCATCTTACGGCCAGGGACAGTGCAGGGCCTTGTGTGAACAGGTCACAGGTGTCTGTTCCTGTTCAGACTCCAATGCTCAGGACAGATTGTTGTAGAACTCAGCAAATGTACTGGTCAGCCTGATGAATGAGTGCAGGTGTGAGGCCACAAGGAAACCCTGTGACTTCTGTAGGGGCATGAACTGAAAATTGTTGATGTATATACCCTGCAAAGGTCAGTAGGTCAGTGGGTAGATGGGTATGTGGATGGATAGATGGGTGGGTGAGTGGGTGGGTATTATCCATAGCCTGTGTGAGCATCTCTACCTCTGTCTGTGTCTGTCTCTTGGCCCTTTGTCTGTCTCTTTCTCTGCTCATATCTGTCATTGTCCCCTCATAATCACTCCTCCACTTTCATAAGTAAATGGACTAAGGAAAAATCTTTTACCCGGTTTTATAACATCTTGCCTGTACTGTATATTATATTAGTGGTGACACCACACAAACAAAAGGAAAGGAATCGGTGAAAAGCAGCATAAAGGAAACAGAAACTTCTCAGATGGAGACCAGGGCTGTGCTTCACTTGCAGAGCCGAACCAGCTCAAAGTAAACAGGGATGGGAAAGTGACAGACTAGCTGTGCACTTGATGATTCAAAAGGAGGGTTGCTTCTCCAGATCCTTCTCTGTGTGTCCTTCAGTGTCGGCTCTCTAGGCCCAAGCCCAGAGTGGCGGTGTCCCCATGTGGCCACAAGGCTGAGGATAGAAGAGCCAGCTCCCCTTTCTCCTCCTCAGCCAGGGCCTCCCCAGGGTCCCCTCCTGTTCCCAGCACTTGGACAGGGCTCTGCACCCAGGGGGGTGTCCAGGTCACAGGTCAGGCTCTGGGCCTGTTCAGCTTTCCGAAATCCTGGTTGATATTGACATTGCTTCCCTCCACAGAGTGACTCTGGGCTTTGTCCCCAGGGGCAAGCCTCCAGACATAATAGCCAGGACTCAACTGTGGGGTTGATTTACCCCCAAATCCCTGGTACAGCAAGACACAGTCTCTCACATCCTGGACGGGCCCTGGATGCCTGGATCCCCACCCTTGTTCCTACTGCTTCTTCTGTGGTGGAGGCCGCTCATCCCTGGAATCAGGCCTAGGAGTCACCAACTGGAAGATTCAGGGAGAGGAGCCTTGTGGTGCCAGGTTCTGGGAGGAGGGAGCCTCTGGAAAATGGGGTAAAGGAGGAGAGAGGAAGGAGCCAGGGAGGAGACTAAAACAGGAAGGATTGAATTAGAGGTTGTATGTGTGTGTGTGTGTGTGTGTGTGTGTGTGTGTGTGTAGGGACAGTGTGACATTATAATATAATAAGAAATACATGGTTTGGTCTTTTCCCCTGATTCCTGACACAGAGCTCTTAAAACCCTTGTAATTTCCTGAGTTACAGTGATGATGATCCTTAGTTATAACATTTGGTCTAAGTGCCTGGCTCCTGACACAAAACCTTATAAGAAGACCCTTGGGATCCCTGGAGAGACAAGAGTGGCCCATTGGTGTACTAATGAGATGACTGGTGGCTGGGGTCCCAGAGAGCTTCTGAATATGGGTTTGTTGTCAGAGAAACTATGTGATTAGAAGGTTGGAACTTTCAGCCCCACCCTCCAATCTCCAGGGAGGGGAGAGGGGCTGGGGATTGAGTTCATCACCACCTGCCGATGATTTAATCAATCCTGCCTGTGTAATGGAGGGTTCATAAAACCCCTAAACACTGGGACTCAGGGCACTTCTGGGTTAACAAGACATGGAGGTGCTGGAAGGGTGCATGCCAGGAGGCACCACGGAAGCTCCAAGCCACCCCCTCCGTCACCCTATTTCCTTGTTCCTGGGTTGTATCCTTTATAATGAACCAGTCAGTAGTACTAAAGTGCCTTTCTGAGTTCTGTGAGCCATTCTAGCAAGTTATCAAACTTGGATACACCTGATTGAAATACCTGATCTATAGCTCAGTCAGAAGTGTGGGTAGCCTGGGGACCCAGTACTTGTGACTCCCATCTGATGTGTGGGGGTAAGGAGGGGAGGGGAGAAGAGCCCCTCACCTGTGGGGTCTGCACTGACTCCTCGTAGTTGGTGTCAGAACCGAACTGAATTGTAAGACATCCAGTTGGTGTCCATAAAGAACTGGAGAATTGCTCGGTGTGGAAAAACCCACCCATGTGGTGTCAGAAGGGAACTGGGAGTGAAAACAGACCTTAGTAGGCGGGCGCAAGGGAGTTTCTGGGGTGCTGGGGAAGGAGAGCGAAAGGCCGGTGCTGAGGGCCCAGCCTGGATGTTGAGGGACCCCCTCCCTGGGTCATGACCTCACAGCCCAGTCCGGGTCCAGCCCTGGGCGGCCTGCTCTCAGCCCTCAGCTGCTTGGACCGCCTCCGCCTCCTCCTCGCTGATGAAGCGGGAGCTGCCTGGCCAGGCCCAGAGGGGGCGCTGTGGGCGGTGAGGAGGCCCTGCTTCCCGCAGCTAAGGAGGCCATGTTCCTGGAGGGTCCCCCGCAGGACTTAGCTTGGGGTCTGCAGACCATCATGGGCTACGCGGAGCTCAGCGGTGAATCTAGCGCGGCCTGTCTGCGGGTCGCTGCTGGTGGCGGAACTGCGAGTGCCCCGCGGTGCTTGCTGGCGGCAGGGCTGCCGGGCCTGGGCCAGTCGGCAGGGAACCCACAAGCATACACAGAACCAGGACCCCCAAATCACACACAGGGAAAGTGACCCTTGTCATTTCAATCTCAAGTCCAGATCTGAAAGAGTTCAGGTCTCCCGCTTCAGTTGATAATATGGTAGGTTGGAAAGCGATACAGGACATAGAGAAAAAAATAGAAGGGGGAGGGAGGTTTAGGGGAACGAATGACAATTTGAAATGGGGTGATCAGATAACATTTGAACATGTCTTGAAAGAGGTGAGAGGCTGGGCCATGCAGTTACCTGGAAGAAGAGAGGTCCAGAACCGCTCTCTGCACGTACCTGGGCTCACACGGGGCCAGGACCTGGGCTCACATGGGGCTGGGACTTAAGCTGCAGGTGGAATGGAGGCGACTGAAGCCACCACTTCCTGGGAGGTGATGGGGACCTGGGTTTCTGTATGCCTTTACTAGGTCACCGCCTGGGGTTTCTTGGGGTGGAGGAAACTGGGAAAGAAGGGAAGATCCTGAGGTGAGTCCAGTCCTCTTCCTGCCCTGTGCTCTTTCTTTCTCCAATCCAGTGTCCCCCAGGGTTGTGGTGACCCAACAAGAGGACCCAAGGGCCATCACACCCTGTATGCAGAGAATGTGCTTCTCACCTGCCAACATCCCTCTCACCTGGCTGCAGGAAGGGAAGGTGCTGAGCCTGGACTCAGCATTCAGGGGGACCTGACCTGGAGGTTGGGGACACATCCATGATGGACAGCTGTGGGGGGTCTCCCCAGAGAGGAGCTGAGACACACCTGCCTGGTGGAGCATCTGGGCCTGAAGGGGCCCTGAGTGTCACCTGGGGTGAGGTGTTATCAGAGCACAGGGTTGAAGGTGAGTGTGGCTCTCACCCAGACCCTGCCATGCTCTCTGTCGTGTCCGAGGCCCCTCCTCTCCCTCCTAAATGGAGATGCGGGAATGTCCTCAGCCACTCTCTGATCCTTACACCTGATCCTCATTCAGAAGTCCTTCCAGCTCTAACTCCTTCCTCCCTGCAGCACCTTCTCCCACAGCCCCAGGCTCCTGCCTCTCTCTCCTCTGCCCTTCAGTGGTGGGAATGGCTCACTCCCCACTGAGCAGCCTGCTCTAGGTGAGAAGCTAGTTTGTGGCTGAGGCTGGGGGAACAAGGGCTCCTGGGCAGGGATTGGGGAGGGAGAACAGGCACAGAAGGGAAGCTGAGGGATGGGGAGGTGATGGGGGAAGAGGTTTTCACAGCATCATTTTCCTCTCATAGTGCAAGGCAGCCATCCTTCCCCCAGGCCCAGGGACATGCACAGAGCAGCAGGAACAGAGACATTTTTTTTTTTTTTGAGGGCAGTGTCACTGGCCCTCAGATGTGGGACCCGAACCGGGGCCACTGGCTTCCCAAGCGAGCGCTTAACCACCGCGCCACTCGGCCGGCCATGGGACATCTTTTAAAAGAAAGCAAAATAAAGGTGTTTCTCCTGTTTACTTATTCCTCTTATCTTGCTGCCCAATGTTGTGGTATAAGTTACACTGAGATTTTTTTCCCCACCTAATCCTAGATCCCTAGATTCCTTTCTTAAATCTAGAGTCTTTTTTACCAAAGGCTTTAAATAGAAGGGAATAATAGCAAGGTTGTCCTGATGCCCATGAACACTCTGAAACAACTGATTCAAGAAAAGAGGTCAAAATATTCATGGAGAAAAAACATCAACATTTGACTATTAAAACTACTACACGTAAAGGAGCCGGCCGAGTGGCCACGTTGGTTAAGAGCAGACTTGGGGACGCCAGCGGCCCCTGGTTCGGACCCCACATATGAGGGGCCAGTGACACTGCCCACTACAGTTAAGATGGTGAACAACAACAACTCCGAGTGGAGCTGGGCTGTGTGAGCCAGGGCGTTTTGGATGCACAGGCTGCAGCCCCTGCTGCAGTGGGCTGCCATAGGCTACAGTGAGTGGCTGGCAGCCAGCCGGAGGCTGCCAATAGAGGGCGCAGCGGCGACCAGAGAGGCCAGCGACTGATCTGCCTCATCCGGCAAGAGGAAATGACAATACCAACATGGGTCAGTGAAGCAATGTACTCCACAACTAGACTGAAGAAGTTAAAAAGATAGCAACTTGTCTGTTCCCCTTCCCCGATTCCCCAACGCTGTTCATTCCTCCACACATTGCTCAATAAAATGGAAAAAAAAATACACTAAATAAACAATTATGTGGTCTTGAAGTCAAAATAACATGTTTAAACATTTTTTTACTTTGAGAATAATTTCAAACTTAGAGAAAATGTGCAGGTAAGGAAGATACAAAAAAATCCTAACTACCCTTTTCCCCAGATATTTTGCCACATTTGCTGTATATGTAATGACTGGAGAGTAAGTTGCAGACATCAATAGCCCTTTTACTCTTCAATACATCAGTCTTTTCCTAAAAACAAGGATATTTTCTTTTATAATAAGAGTGCAATAATCAAAACCAGGAAAATTAACATTGACTTAATACTACTGTCCCTAATAAATTCTTCAAATTGTCACAGAAGTAATATTTATAGGCATTTTTTTTTTCCCGTTCAGGATCTAGTCTAGGAACATTGGATTCACCTGTCATGCATCTTTAGTTTCCCTTCAATTTGGAACCATTTTTCAAGCTTTTTTCTGTTTAATGATTGCTTGGTATTTTGTAGAGGACTGCCATTTATTTTATAGGAATTCTTTCAACTTGGGTTTATCCAGCGCTCTTTACATGATTCAAAATCAAGTTGTGCATTTTCAGCAGGAATATTGCAGCAGTGATATATCCTTCTCAGACACACATCAGGAGAGCTTGCATGAAGTCAGATTTGGCCCATTGTGGGTGGTGTTACTTTTTTTTCATTTTAAAAAAAATTTTTTTTTTTATTAGTTTCAGATTTGGTATAACTCAATGCAATAGTTATACTCATTACCCCCAAAGTGACAACCCCTCTCCCCAGTTCTCCACCCCACTCCCCCCATGTATCATCCATATCTATTACAATTCCTTTGACTCCCTTCCACA
>JAWWOG010000083.1:0-15000 GCA_033961575.1 Aselliscus stoliczkanus
CGGGTTTAGACCGTCGTGAGACAGGTTAGTTTTAGCCTACTGATGATGTGTTGTTGCCGTGGGAATCCTGCTCAGTAGGAGAGGAACCGCAAGTGCAGAGATTTGGTGTGTATGTGCTTGGCTGCGGAGCCAAGCAATGGGTCGAAGCTACCATCTGTGGGATCATGACTGAACGCCTCTAAGTCTGAATCACACCCAGGCATAATGATCCGGCAGTGCTGTGGCGCCTCGGATAGATGTGATTTCTGCCCAGTGTTCTGAATGTCAAAGTGAAGAAATTCAATGAAGCGCCGGTAAATGTCGGGAGTAACTATGACTCCCTTAAGGTAGCCAAATGCCTTGTCATCTAATTAGTGATGTGCATGAATGGATGAACGAGATTCCCACTGTCCCTATCTACTATCCAGTGAAGCCACAGCCAAGGGAACGGGCTTGGTGGAATCAGCAGGGAAAGAAGACCCTGTTGAGCTTGACTCTAGTGTGTCACGATGAAGAGGCATGAGCGGTGTAGAATAAGTGGGAGGCCCCCGTGGCCCCCCCGTCCCTGTGAGGGGGCGTGGTCTGTTGGCCTTGCGGGCCGCCGGTGAAATACCAGTACTCTTATCGTTTTTTCACTGACCCGGTGAGGTGGGGGGCGAACCCCGAGTGGCTCTCGCTTGTGGTGCCAAGTGCCTGGCCATGCTGGCTGGTTGTGACCCACTCTGGGGACAGTGCCAGGTGGGGAGTTTGACTGGGGTGGTACACCTGTCAAACGGTAATGCAGGTGTCCTAAGGCGAGCTCAGGGAGGACAGAGACCTCCCGTGGAGCAGAAGGGCAAAAGCTCCCTTGATCTTGATTTTCAGTATGAATACAGGCTGTGAAACTGGGGCCTCATAACTGGCTTGTGGTGGGCAAGCATGCATAGCGGCGTCGCTATTTGATCCTTTGATGTTGGCTCTTCCTACCATTGTGGAGCAGAATTCACCAAGCGTTGGGTTGTTCACCCACTAATGGGACTGTGAGCCGGGTTTAGACCGTCGTGAGACAGGTTAGTTTTATCCTACCGATGATGTGTTGTTGCCATGGGAATCACCAACCAGTGCAGGAGGAACTGCAGGTGCAGGGTGGTGTATGTACTTGGCTGCGAGGCCGAAGCAGTAGTGCGATGCACTCGATCTGTGGGATTATGACTGAACGTCTCTAAGTCCTGAATCGCCGCAGGCGTAATGATCCGGCAGTGCCGTGGAACTCGGATAGATGTGATTTCTACCCAGTGTTCTGAATGTCAAAGTGAAGAAATTCAATGAAGTGCGGTAAATGGCGTAACTATGAGTCTTAAAGGTATCCAAATGCCTTGTCATCTAGTGGTAGCGTGCATGAATGGATGAATGAGATTCCCACTGTCCCTACCTACTATACAGCGAAAGCCACAGCCAAGGGGAATGGGCTTGGTGGAATCAAAGCAGTGGGAAAGAGACTCTGTTGAGCTTGACTCCTAGTCTGGCACGGATGAAGAGGCATGAGAAGTGTAGAATAAGTGGGAGGCCTCTGTGGCTCCTCCCCCATCCCCCATGAGGCGTGGTCAGGTGGCCTTCTTGAGCAGGCCAGTGCAGCTCTACCACTACTCATTCGTTGCTTTCACTGACCCTGTGAGGTGGGGGGCAGGCAAGGAAAACTCTACTTCTGGCTGCCAAGTGCCTGACCATGCTGGCTGGGCATTTGTGACCTGCTCTGGGGACAGTGCCAGGTGGTCTGGGATTTGACAGGGTGGTACACCGTCAAGCGGTAATGTAGTGTCCTAAAGGTGAGCTCAGGGAGGACAGAAACCTCCGATGGGTAGAAGAACCGCTTCTGTGATTTTGACTTTCAGTCTGGTCTGAATACCAGGCCGTGAAACTGGGGCCTCATAACTGTGATCTTGTGGCGGCCATGAGGTGTTCATAGTTACCACAGATAACTTCGCTATTTCATAGCGGCGTCGCTTTTGATCCTTTGATGTTGGCTCTTCCTATCATTGTGAAGCAGATTTCATAGCGTTTGGGTTGTTCACCCACTAATGAGGCACATTGAGCCGGGTTTGGACCGTCGTGGAGACAGGTTAGTCTTACCCTACTGATGATGTGTTGTTGCCATAGAATCCTGCTCAGTATGAGAGGAACACATAGTGCAGAGATTTGGTGTATGTGCTTGGCTGCGGAGCAAGCAATGGGTTGAAGCTACCATCTGTGGGATTATGACTGAACGCCTCTAAGTCTGAATGCCGCCCAGGCATAACGATCTGGCAGCGCCGTGGATCCGCGGATAGATGTGATTTCTACCTAGTGTTCTGAATGTCAAAATTGAAGAAATTCAATGAAGTGGGGATAAATGGCGTGAGTAACATGACTCCCTTAAGGTAGCCAAATGCCTTGTCATGCTAGTGGTAGCGGTATGAATGGATGAATGAGATTCCCACTGTCCCCTACCTACTATCCAGGAAACCACAGCCAAGGGAACAGTCTTGGTGGAATCAGCAGGAAAGAAGACCCTGTTGAGCTTGACTCTGGTCTGGCAGCTGATGAGGCATGAGAGGTGTGAGGTTAATAGTAGGAGATGCCCTGTGCTCGCCGTCCTCTTGAGGGGCGTGGTCCTATTGTGTGTGCGTGCTGCCGGTGAAATACCACTACTCGTTTTTTTTGCTGGTCCCGTGAGGCAGAGGGTGAGCTCCAAGGGGCTCTCACTTCTGGTGTCAAGTGCCTGGCCATGCTGGCTGGTTGTGACCCACTCTGGGGACAGTGCCAGGGGGGGAGTTTGACTGGGGCAGTACACCCATCAAACAGTGTCTGCAGGTGTCCTAAAGCGAGCTCAGGAGGACAGAAACCTCCGTGGAGCAAGAAGGGCAAAAAGCTCCCTTGATCTTGACTTTCCAGTACGAATACAGTCCGTGAAACTGGGGCCTCACGATCCTTCTGACCTTTTTTGGCGTTTAAGCACGAGGTGTCAGAAAAGTTACCCACAGGGTAACTGGCTTGATGGTGTGAAAGCATTCATGGCAGTGTCGCACAGTCCTTCGATGTTGGCTCTTCCTATCATTGTGACATTCACCAAAGCGTTAGGTTGTTCACGCAGTAATGGGAGCGTGAGCCGGGTTTTAGACCGTCGTGAGACAGGTTAGTTTTACCCTACTGATGATGTGTTGTTGCCCTTAGTAATCCTGGCTCAGTACGAGAGAACTACGCAGGTGCAGAGATGTAGTGTATGTGGCAACTCTTGAGTCAAGCAATGAGTCAACGTTCATCTGTGGGATGCTGTTAAAGGCATGCCTCTAAGTCTGAATCCTTGAAGCGTAACAATAAACAGCGCTATGGATATGGTTAGCCTCGGTCGCTGGTCCCCTGCTGTCCCCTCTGGCAGGCTGCCGCCCGTGTGCCCCATGTGGTGGGTGTGTCTTGCCGATGTTGGGACTGAGGTCTGGTATGAGTGCCCTCGTTCTAAGAAATGGTGTGGCTAGAAAGAGCCTTCATCGATCGTCATGGCGCATGTTAAAATGGGAAACAAATGTAGAATAATTCATAGGCGACCTGCTTTAGAACAGGGTTAGGAGTTAGAGAACAGAGTTGAGTTAGAGACAAGGTTAGGGATTAGAGACAAAATTAAAATTAAAAACAAAATTAAAATTAAGAAAACAAAATTACAAAACAAAATTAAAAGAACAAAATTAAAGAACAAAATTAAAAGAAACGAAAATTAGAAACAGAAATTAAAGAAACGAACAAAAGAAACGAAGACAAAGAAACAAAGAACAAAACAGAACAAAGAAACAAAGAACAAGGAAACAGAACAAAAGAAAACAAAGAACAAGAAAACAGAAGACAAAGAGACAGAACAAAATTAAATTAAAATTAAAATTAAAATTAAATTAAAATTAAAAAATTAAAATTAGAAATTAAAATTAAAATTAAAATTAAAATTAAAATTAAAATTAAAATTAAAAATTAAAATTAAAATTAAAAATTAAAATTAAAATTAAAATTAAAATTAAAATTAAAAATTAAAATTAAAATTAAAATTAAAATTAAAATTAAAATTAAAAATTAAAATTAAAATTAAAATTAAAAATTAAAATTAAAAATTAAAATTAAAATTAAAATTAAAATTAAAATTAAAATTAAAATTAAAATTAAAATTAAAATTAAAATTAAAATTAAAATTAAAATTAAAATTAAAATTAAAATTAAAATTAAAATTAAAATTAAAATTAAAATTAAAATTAAAATTAAAATTAAAATTAAAATTAAAATTAAAATTAGTCAAGTCAAGTCAGGTCAAGTCAAGTCAAGTCA
Source organism: Aselliscus stoliczkanus (assembly GCA_033961575.1). NCBI lineage: Eukaryota > Metazoa > Chordata > Mammalia > Chiroptera > Hipposideridae > Aselliscus > Aselliscus stoliczkanus. The sequence continues at coordinate 4,303 of JAWWOG010000083.1, forward strand.
GGTCAAGTCAAGTCAAGTCAAGTCAGAAGTCAAGTCAGGTCAGGTCAAGTCCAAGTCAAGGTCAAGTCAGGTCAAGTCAGTCAGGTCAAGTCAGGTCAGAATTCAAGTCAAGTCAGGTCAAGTCAAGTCAAGTCAGGTCAAGTCAGAAGTCAAGTCAAGTCAAGTCAAGTCAGAAGTCAGTCAAGTCAGGTCAAGTCAAGTCAGGTCAAGTCAGGTCAAGTCAGAAGTCAGGTCAGAGGTCAAGTCAGGTCAGAAGGTCAAGTCAGTCAAGTCAAGTCAAGTCAGTCAAGTCAGAAGTCAAGTCAAGTCAGGTCAAGTCAAGTCCAAGTCCAAGTCAGAGGTCAAGTCAAGTCCAAGTCAAGTCAAGTCAGGTCAAGTCAAGTCAGGTCAGGTCAGAGGTCAAGTCAGAGGTCAGAAGTCAGAGGTCAAGTCAGAGGTCAGGTCAGGTCAGAGGTCAGAGGTCAGTCAAGTCAGAGGTCAGGTCAAGTCCAAGTCAGGTCAGAGGTCAAGTCAAGTCCAGGGTCAGAGGTCAGGTCAGGTCAGGTCAGGTCAAGTCAGGTCAGGTCAAGTCCAAGTCAAGTCAGGTCAAGTCCAAGTCAGAGGTCAGGTCAAGTCAGGGTCAGGTCAAGTCACAAGTCCAAGTCAAGTCAGGTCAGGTCAAGTCCAAGTCAAGTCAAGTCAGGTCAAGTCCAGAAGTCAAGTCAAGTCAGGTCAGAAGTCAAGTCAAGTCCAAGTCAGAGGTCAAGGTCAGGGTCAGGTCAAGTCAGAAGTCCAAGTCAAGTCCAAGTCAAGTCAAGTCAGGTCAGAAGTCAAGTCCAGAGGTCAGGTCAGAGGTCAGGTCAGAATCAAGTCAAGTCAGGTCAGGTCAAGTCAAGTCAGTCAAGTCAGGTCAAGGTCAGAGGTCAGGTCAAGTCAAGTCCAAGTCAAGTCAGTCAAGTCAAGTCAGGTCAAGTCAAGTCAAGTCAAGTCAGGTCAAGTCAAGTCCAAGTCAGAGGTCAGTCAAGTCAAGTCAAGTCAGGTCAGGTCAAGTCCAAGTCAGAGGTCAAGTCAAGTCAAGTCAGTCAGTCAAGTCAAGTCAAGTCAGAGGTCAGGTCAAGTCAGGTCAGGTCAAGTCAAGTCAGTCAAGTCAGGTCAAGTCAGGGTCAAGGTCAAGTCAAGTCAAGTCAAGTCAGTCAAGTCAGGTCAAGTCAGTCAAGTCAGGTCAGAAGTCAAGTCAGTCAGGTCAAGTCAAGTCAGTCCAAGTCAGGTCCAAGTCAAGTCAGGGTCAAGTCAAGTCAGGTCAGGTCAAGTCAGAGGTCAGGTCAGGTCAAGTCAAGTCAAGTCCAAGTCAAGTCAAGTCAAGTCAGGTCAAGTCAAGTCAGGGTCAAGTCAGTCAGGTCAGAGGTCAGGTCAAGTCAGAAGTCAGAAGTCAAGTCCAAGTCAGAGGTCAGAGGTCAGAGGTCAGAGGTCAAGTCAAGTCCAAGTCAAGTCCAAGTCAAGTCAAGTCCAAGTCAAGTCAGAAGTCAGGTCAAGTCAGGTCAAGTCAAGTCAAATTCAAGTCAAGTCAAGTCAAGTCCAAGTCAGAGGTCAGAGGTCAAGTCAAGTCAAGTCAAGTCAGAGGTCAGTCAAGTCAAGTCAGGTCAGAAGTCAAGTCAGGTCAGAGGTCAAGTCAGAAGTCAGTCAAGTCCAAGTCCAGAGGTCAAGTCAGAGGTCAGGTCAAGTCAAGTCAAGTCAAGTCAGGTCAGGTCAGGTCAAGTCAGAGGTCAGGTCAGAAGTCCAAGTCAAGTCAGGTCAAGTCAGAGGTCAAGTCAAGTCAAGTCAAGTCAGAGGTCAGAAGTCAGTCAGGTCAAGTCAGTCAAGTCAGGTCAAGTCAAGTCAGGTCAAGTCAAGTCAGAGTCAAGTCAGAAGTCAGGTCAGGTCAGGGTCAGGTCAGAAGTCAGGGTCAAGTCAAGTCAAGTCAGGTCAAGTCAGGTCAGGTCAAGTCAGGTCAAGTCAAGTCAAGTCAGAGTCAAAATTAAAATTAAAATTAAAATTAAAATTAAAATTAAAATTAAATTAAAATTAAAATTAAAATTAAAATTAAAATTAAAATTAAAATTAAAATTAAAATTAAAATTAAAATTAAAATTAAAATTAAAATTAAAATTAAAATTAAAATTAAAATTAAAATTAAAATTAAAATTAAAATTAAAAATTAAAATTAAAATTAAAATTAAAATTAAAATTAAAATTAAAATTAAAATTAAAATTAAAATTAAAATTAAAATTAAAATTAAAATTAAAATTAAAATTAAAATTAAAATTAAAATTAAAATTAAAATTAAAATTAAAATTAAAATTAAAATTAAAATTAAAAATTAAAAATTAAAATTAAAATTAAAATTAAAATTAAAATTAAAATTAAAATTAAAATTAAAATTAAAATTAAAATTAAAATTAAAATTAAAATTAAAATTAAAATTAAAATTAAAATTAAAATTAAAATTAAAATTAAAATTAAAATTAAAATTAAAAATTAAAATTAAAATTAAAATTAAAATTAAAATTAAAATTAAAATTAAAATTAAAATTAAAATTAAAATTAAAATTAAAATTAAAATTAAAATTAAAATTAAAATTAAAATTAAAATTAAAATTAAAATTAAAATTAAAATTAAAATTAAAATTAAAATTAAAATTAAAATTAAAATTAAAATTAAAATTAAAATTAAAATTAAAATTAAAATTAATTCAAGTCAGGTCAAGTCAGTCAGTCAAGTCAAGTCAGGTCAGGTCAGGTCAAGTCAAGTCAAGTCAGGTCAAGTCCAAGTCAGAAGTCAAGTCAGAAGTCAGGTCAAGTCCAAGTCAGGTCAAGTCAGGTCAAGTCAAGTCAAGTCAGGTCAGGTCAAGTCCAAGTCAAGTCAGAATCAGGTCAGAGGTCAAGTCAGAAGTCAGTCAAGTCAGAAGTCAAGTCAGGTCAAGTCAAGTCAGTCAGGTCAAGTCAAGTCAAGTCAGAGTCAGTCAGTCAGTCAAGTCAGTCAGAGGTCAAGTCAAGTCAGGTCAGTCAGTCAGTCAGGTCAGTCAGTCAGGTCAGTCAGTCAGTCAAGTCAAGTCAAGTCAGTCAGGTCAAGTCAGGTCAAGTCAGGTCAAGTCAAGTCAGTCAGTCAAGTCAGGTCAGTCAGGTCAGTCAGTCAGTCAGTCAGTCAGGTCAAGTCAGAGTCAGTCAGGTCAAGTCAGGTCAGGTCAAGTCAGTCAGGTCAGGTCAGGTCAGGTCAGGTCAAGTCAAGTCAGGTCAGGTCAAGTCAGGTCAAGTCAAGTCAAGTCCAAGTCAAGTCAGAGTCAAGTCAGGTCAAGTCAAGTCAGAGGTCAAGTCAGGTCAAGTCAAGTCCAAGTCAAGTCAGTCAAGTCAGAAGTCAGAGGTCAGAGTCAAGTCAGGTCAAGTCAGAAGTCAAGTCAAGTCAGGTCAAGTCAAGTCAAGTCAGGTCAGGTCAGTCAAGTCAAGTCAAGTCAAGTCAAGTCAAGTCAGAGGTCAAGTCAGGTCAGAAGTCAAGTCAGAGGTCAAGTCAGTCCAAGTCAAGTCAGAAGTCCAAGTCAGGTCAGGTCAGTCAGGTCAAGTCCAAGTCAGGTCAAGTCAGGTCAGGTCAGGTCAAGTCAGAAGTCAGGTCAGTCAGGTCAGGTCAGGTCAAGTCAGTCAGGTCAGGTCAGTCAAGTCAGTCAGTCAGGTCAGGTCAGTCAGGTCAGGTCAGGTCAAGTCAGAAGTCCAAGTCAAGTCAGGTCAAGTCCAAGTCAGAGGTCAAGTCAAGTCAGAGGTCAGGTCAGAGTCAAGTCAGGTCAAGTCCAAGTCAGAAGTCAAGTCAGGTCAGTCAGTCAGGTCAAGTCAAGTCCAAGTCAGAGGTCAGGTCAGGTCAAGTCAGGTCAGGTCAGAGGTCAAGTCAAGTCAGGTCAAGTCAAGTCAAGTCAGGTCAGAGGTCAAGTCAGAGGTCAAGTCAAGTCAGAGGTCAGAGGTCAAGTCAGTCAAGTCAGGTCAAGTCAGTCAAGTCAAGTCCAAGTCAGAGTCAGGTCAGAAGTCAGTCAGGTCAAGTCAAGTCCAAGTCAAGTCCAAGTCAGGGTCAGAAGTCAGGTCAGAGGTCAGAGGTCCAAGTCAAGTCAGAGGTCAAGTCCAAGTCAGGTCAAGTCCAAGTCAGAAGTCAGGTCAAGTCAAGTCAAGTCAAGTCAGGTCAGAAGTCAGGTCAAGTCAAGTCAGAGGTCAAGTCCAAGTCAGGTCAGGTCAGAGGTCAAGTCCAAGTCAGGTCAGGTCAGAGTCAGAGGTCAGGTCAGTCAGGTCAGGTCAGAGGTCAGGTCAAGTCAGAGGTCAGGTCAAGTCAGGTCAGGTCAGGTCAAGTCAGGTCAGGTCAAGTCAGAGGTCAAGTCAAGTCAAGTCAAGTCAGAAGTCAAGTCAGGTCAGGTCAGAAGTCAGGTCAGAGGTCAGGTCAAGTCAGAGGTCAGAGGTCAGGTCAAGTCAGGTCAGAGGTCAAGTCAGGGTCAAGTCAGGTCCAAGTCAAGTCCAAGTCAGTCCAAGTCAGTCAGGTCAAGTCAGGTCAAGTCAGAAGTCAGGTCAAGTCAAGTCCAAGTCCAAGTCAAGTCAGTCAAGTCAGGTCAAGTCAAGTCAAGTCAAGTCAAGTCAGGGTCAAGTCAAGTCAAGTCAAGTCAAGTCAGTCAAGTCAAGTCAAGTCAGAAGTCAAGTCAAGTCAGAGGTCAAGTCAAGTCAAGTCAAGTCAGGTCAGAAGTCCAAGTCCAAGTCAAGTCAAGTCCAAGTCAAGTCAGGTCAGAAGTCAGGTCAAGTCAGAGGTCAGGGTCAAGTCAAGTCAGAGGTCAAGTCCAAGTCAAGTCAAGTCAGAATCAGTCAAGTCAGGTCAAGTCAAGTCAGGTCAAGTCAAGTCCAAGTCAGAAGTCAAGTCAGGTCCAAGTCAGGATCAAGTCAAGTCAGAGGTCAAGTCAAGTCCAAGTCAGGTCAGAGGTCAGAGGTCAAGTCAGGTCAGGTCAGGTCAAGTCAGAGGTCAGGGTCAAGTCAAGTCCAAGTCAGGTCAGGGTCAGAAGTCAGAGGTCAGGTCAGAGGTCAGGGTCAAGTCAAGTCCAAGTCAAGTCCGTCAAGTCAAGTCAAGTCCAAGTCAGGGTCAAGTCAAGTCCAAGTCAGAGGTCAGAGGTCAGGAAGTCCAAGTCCAAGTCCAAGTCAGAGGTCAGGTCAAGTCCAAGTCAGGTCAAGTCAAGTCAAGTCAGAGGTCAGAAGTCAAGTCAGGTCAGAGTCAGGTCAAGTCAGTCAGGTCAAGTCAGGTCAAGTCAAGTCAGTCAGGTCAAGTCCAAGTCCAAGTCAGGGTCAGAAGTCAGAGGTCAAGTCAGAAGTCCAAGTCCAAGTCCAAGTCAGGTCAAGTCAGGTCAGAGGTCAGGTCCAGAGGTCAGGTCAGGTCAAGTCAGAGGTCAGAAGTCAGGTCAGGTCAAGTCCAAGTCAGAGGTCAAGTCAAGTCAAGTCAGAGGTCAGGTCAGAGGTCAGAAGTCAAGTCAGGTCAGAGGTCAGAGGTCAAGTCAGAAGTCAGAGGTCAAGTCAAGTCAGAGGTCAAGTCAGAGGTCAAGTCAGAAGTCAAGTCCAAGTCAGGTCAGAGGTCAGAGGTCAAGTCAGGTCAGGTCAGAGTCAGGTCAGAGGTCAGAGGTCAAGTCAGGTCAGGAAGTCAGAGGTCAGAAGTCAAGTCAGGTCAGAAGTCAGGTCAAGTCAGAAGTCCAAGTCAGAGGTCAGAAGTCAGAGGTCAGGTCAGGTCAGCAAGTCAGAAGTCAGAAGTCAGAGTCAGGTCAGAAGTCAGAGGTCAGGTCAGGTCAGAGGTCAGAAGTCAGGTCAGGTCAGAGGTCAAGTCAGGTCAGAGGTCAAGTCAGGGTCAGAGGTCAGGTCAGGTCAAGTCAGGTCAAGTCAAGTCAGAGGTCAGGGTCAAGTCAGGTCAAGTCAGGTCAAGTCAGTCAAGGTCAAGTCAGGTCCAAGTCAAGTCCAAGTCAGGTCAGGTCAGGTCAGTCAGGTCAAGTCCAAGTCCAAGTCAGGTCAAGTCAAGTCAAGTCCAAGTCAGAGGTCAAGTCCAAGTCAAGTCAGGGTCAGAAGTCAAGTCAGAAGTCCAAGTCCAAGTCAGGTCAAGTCAGAAGTCAAGTCAAGTCAAGTCAAGGTCAAGTCAGGTCAGAAGTCAGAGGTCAAGTCCAAGGGTCAGAGGTCAAGTCAAGTCAGAAGTCAGAGGTCAGGTCCAAGTCAAGTCCAGAGGTCAGGTCAAGTCAGAGTCAGGTCAGAAGTCAGAGGTCAAGTCAGAGGTCAAGTCAGGTCAGTCAGGTCAAGTCAAGTCAAGTCCAAGTCAAGTCAGTCAAGTCAGAGGTCAGAAGTCCAAGTCAGGTCAAGTCAAGTCAAGTCCAAGTCAAGTCAGGTCAGGTCAAGTCAAGTCAGGTCAAGTCAGGTCAAGTCAGAGTCAGTCAAGTCAGGTCAAGTCAGTCAGTCAAGTCAGTCAGGTCAGTCAGGTCAGGTCAAGTCAGGGTCAGGTCAGGTCAGGTCAAGTCCAAGTCAGTCAAGTCAGGTCAGGTCAAGTCAGGTCAGAGGTCAGAAGTCAGAGGTCAAGTCAGGTCAAGTCAGAGTCCGTCAGAGGTCAAGTCCAAGTCCAAGTCCAAGTCCAAGTCAGAAGTCAGGTCAAGTCCAAGTCCAAGTCCAAGTCCAAGTCCAAGTCAGGTCAAGTCAGAGGTCAAGTCAGGTCAGTCCAAGTCCAAGTCAGAGGTCAGGTCAAGTCCAAGTCAGAGGTCAGAAGTCAAGTCCAAGTCAAGTCAGAAGTCCAAGTCAGAGGTCAGGTCAAGGTCAAGTCAGGAGTCAGGGTCAAGTCAGAGGTCAGAAGTCAAGTCCAAGTCAGAGGTCAAGTCCAAGTCAAGTCAGAGGTCAAGTCAGAGGTCAGAAGTCAAGTCCAAGTCAGAAGTCAAGTCAGGGTCAAGTCCAAGTCAGGGTCAAGTCAAGTCAAGTCAGGGTCAGGTCAAGTCCAAGTCAGAAGTCAGAGGTCAAGTCCAAGTCAAGTCAAGTCAGTCCAAGTCAGAAGTCCAAGTCAGAGGTCAGGTCAGAGGTCAGGTCAAGTCAGAAGTCAGAGGTCAAGTCAAGTCAAGTCAGGTCAGAGGTCAGGTCAAGTCAGGTCAGGTCAAGTCAAGTCAGTCCAAGTCAGGTCAGAGGTCAGAAGTCAAGTCAGGTCAGGTCAGGTCAAGTCAGAAGTCAAGTCAGTCAAGTCAAGTCAGGAGTCAAGTCAGGTCAAGTCAAGTCAGAGGTCCAAGTCAAGTCAGGTCAGAAGTCAAGTCAAGTCAGAGGTCAGAGGTCCAAGTCAAGTCAAGTCAGGTCAGGTCAAGTCAGGTCAGAGGTCAAGTCAGGTCAGGTCAGAGGTCAGAGGTCAGGAGGTCAAGTCAGAGGTCAGAGGTCAGGTCAGAAGTCAGAAGTCAGGTCAAGTCAAGTCAGTCAGGTCAGTCAAGTCAGAGGTCAGGTCAAGTCAAGTCAGGTCAAGTCAGGTCAGGTCAAGTCAGTCAAGTCAGGTCAGGTCAAGTCAAGTCAGAAGTCAAGTCAAGTCAGGTCAGGTCAAGTCAGTCAGGTCAAGTCAAGTCAGGTCAAGTCAAGTCAAGTCAAGTCAAGTCAAGTCAGGGTCAAGTCAAGTCAAGTCAAGTCAGAGGTCAAGGTCAGGTCAAGTCAAGTCAGAGGTCAAGTCAGGTCAAGTCAAGTCAAGTCCAAGTCAGGTCAAGTCAAGTCAGGTCAGTCAGGTCAAGTCAGGTCAAGTCAGGTCAGAGGTCAGAGGTCAGGTCAGGTCAGGTCAGGTCAAGTCAGTCAGGTCAAGTCAAGTCAGAGGTCAAGGTCAGAAGTCAAGTCAGGTCAGGTCAGAGGTCAGGTCAAGTCAGGTCAGGTCAAGTCAGGTCAGTCAAGTCAGAGGTCAAGTCAGGTCAGTCAGGTCAAGTCAGGTCAAGTCAAGTCAGGTCAAGTCAAGTCAGTCAGGTCAAGTCAGGTCAGTCAAGTCAGTCAAGTCAAGTCAGGTCAGGTCAAGTCAAGTCAGGTCAAGTCAGGTCAAGTCAGGTCAGGTCAGTCAAGTCAGGTCAAGTCAGTCAGGTCAGAGGTCAGTCAGGTCAGAGTCAGGTCAGGTCAAGTCAGAGGTCAAGTCAGGTCAAGTCAAGTCAAGTCAAGTCAGTCCGTCAAGTCAGGTCAGGTCAGTCAAGTCAGGTCAGAGGTCAGGTCAGTCAGGTCAGAAGTCAGGTCAAGTCAGGTCAAGTCAAGTCAGGTCAGGTCAGTCAGTCAGGTCAAGTCAAGTCCAAGTCAAGTCAGAGGTCAGTCAAGTCAGGTCAGTCAGTCAAGTCAAGTCAAGTCAGGGTCAGGTCAGTCAGGTCAAGTCAAGTCAGGTCAGGTCAGTCAGTCAGGTCAGAGGTCAGGTCAGAGGTCAGAGTCAGGTCAAGTCAGTCAAGTCAGGTCAGAGGTCAGGTCAAGTCAGGGTCAGAGGTCAGGGTCAAGTCAGGTCCAAGTCAGAGGTCAGAAGTCAAGTCAAGTCAAGTCAAGTCAGAGGTCAGAAGTCCAAGTCAGAAGTCAGAAGTCAGAGGTCAAGTCAGAAGTCAGAGGTCAGAAGTCAGAAGTCAGAGGTCAAGTCAAGTCAGGTCAGAGGTCAGAGTCAGGTCAAGTCAGGTCAGAAGTCAAGTCCAAGTCAGAGGTCAAGTCAGGTCAGAGGTCAGGTCAAGTCAGAGGTCCAAGTCAGAGGTCAGGTCAGAGTCAGAAGTCAAGTCAGGGTCCAAGTCAGAGGTCAGAGGTCAGGAGTCAAGTCAGGTCAGAAGTCCAGGTCAGGTCAAGTCAGAGGTCAGAGGTCAGGTCAGGTCAAGTCCAAGTCCAAGTCAAGTCAGAAGTCAAGTCCAAGTCAAGTCAGGTCAAGTCAAGTCCAGAGTCCAAGTCAGAAGTCCAAGTCAGAAGTCAGAGGTCAGGTCAGTCAAGTCAAGTCCAAGTCCAAGTCAGAGGTCAAGTCAGAAGTCAAGTCAGAGGTCAGAAGTCCAAGTCAGGTCAGAAGTCAGGTCAGGTCAGAGGTCAGGTCAAGTCAGAGGTCAAGTCAGAGGTCAAGTCAGTCAAGTCAGAAGTCCAAGTCAGAGGTCAAGTCAGGTCAGGTCAGGTCAGTCCAAGTCAGGTCAAGTCCAAGTCAGGGTCAAGTCAGGTCAGAGGTCAGGGTCAAGTCAGGGTCAGAAGTCAGAAGTCCAAGTCAGAGGTCAGTCCAAGTCAGGGTCAAGTCAAGTCCAAGTCAAGTCAGGTCAGGTCAGAGTCAGGGTCAGAGGTCAGAAGTCAAGTCAGAGGTCAGAGGTCAGGTCAGTCAAGTCAGGTCAAGTCCAAGTCCAAGTCCAAGTCAAGTCAAGTCAAGTCAGAGGTCAAGTCAAGTCAGGGTCAGAAGTCAGAGGTCAAGTCAGAAGTCAAGTCAGAGGTCAAGTCAGAATCAGGGTCAAGTCAGTCCAAGTCAAGTCAGAGGTCAAGTCCAAGTCAGGTCAAGTCAAGTCAGGTCAAGTCAAGTCCAAGTCCAAGTCCAAGTCAGAGGTCAGAAGTCAAGTCAGGTCAGGTCAAGTCAGAGGTCAGAGGTCAAGTCAAGTCAGGTCAGGTCAAGTCCAAGTCAGGTCAAGTCAGGTCCAAGTCAGGTCAAGTCAGGTCAGGTCAGAGGTCAGAGTCAGTCAAGTCAAGTCCAAGTCAGAAGTCAGGTCAGAAGTCAGAAGTCAGGTCAAGGTCCAAGTCAGAGGTCAGGATCAAGTCAGAGGTCAAGTCAGAGTCAAGTCAAGTCAAGTCAGGTCAGAAGTCAGAAGTCAGGTCAAGTCAGAGGTCAAGTCCAAGTCCAAGTCAGAAGTCAGGTCAAGTCAAGTCCAAGTCAGTCAAGTCAGAGGTCAGAGGTCAGAGGTCAGGTCAAGTCCAAGTCAGGTCAGAGGTCAGGTCAGGGTCAGGGTCAAGTCAAGTCAGGAGTCAAGTCAAGTCAGGGTCAGGTCAAGTCAGGGTCAAGTCCAAGTCAAGTCAGGTCAGGTCAGAGGTCAGGTCAGGTCAGTCAAGTCAGTCAGGTCAGGTCAGGTCAAGTCAGGTCAAGTCAGAAGTCAAGTCAGAGGTCAGAGTCAAGTCAAGTCAGTCAGGTCAAGTCAAGTCAGGTCAAGTCAAGTCAAGTCAAGTCAGAGGTCAGAGGTCAAGTCCAAGTCAAGTCAGCAAGTCAAGTCAGAAGTCCAAGTCAAGTCAGAAGTCCAAGTCAGGTCAAGTCAGAAGTCAGAGGTCAGAAGTCAGAGTCAAGTCAGAGGTCAGAAGTCAAGTCCAAGTCAAGGTCAAGTCAGAGGTCAGAAGTCAAGTCAGAGTCAAGTCCAAGTCAGAGGTCAGAGGTCAGGTCAAGTCCAAGTCCAAGTCAGGTCAAGTCCAGAAGTCAGAAGTCAAGGTCAAGTCAAGTCAAGTCAGGTCCAAGTCAGGTCAAGTCAGTCAAGTCAGGTCAAGTCAGAGGTCAGGTCAAGTCAAGTCAGGTCAAGTCAAGTCAGGTCAAGTCAGTCAGGTCAGGTCAAGTCAGGTCAGGTCAAGTCAAGTCAAGTCAGTCAAGTCAGGTCAGTCAAGTCAGGGTCAGGTCAAGTCAGGTCAAGTCAAGTCAAGTCAGGTCAAGTCAAGTCAGTCAGTCAGTCAAGTCAAGTCAAGTCAGGTCAAGTCAAGTCAAGTCAAGTCAGTCAAGTCAGGTCAGTCAAGTCAGGTCAAGT
>JAWWOG010000083.1:22500-34310 GCA_033961575.1 Aselliscus stoliczkanus
TAAAATTAAAATTAAAATTAAAAATTAAAATTAAAATTAAAATTAAAATTAAAATTAAAATTAAAATTAAAATTAAAATTAAAAATTAAAATTAAAATTAAAATTAAAATTAAAATTAAAATTAAAATTAAAATTAAAATTAAAATTAAAATTAAAATTAAATTAAAATTAAAATTAAAATTAAAATTAAAATTAAAATTAAAAAATTAAAATTAAAATTAAAATTAAAATTAAAATTAAAATTAAAATTAAAATTAAAATTAAAATTAAAATTAAAATTAAAATTAAAATTAAAATTAAAATTAAAATTAAAATTAAAATTAAAATTAAAATTAAAATTAAAATTAAAATTAAAATTAAAATTAAAATTAAAATTAAAATTAAAATTAAAATTAAAATTAAAATTAAAATTAAAATTAAAATTAAAAAATTAAAATTAAAATTAAAATTAAAATTAAAATTAAAATTAAAATTAAAATTAAAATTAAAATTAAAATTAAAATTAAAATTAAAATTAAAATTAAAATTAAAATTAAAATTAAAATTAAAATTAAAATTAAAATTAAAATTAAAATTAAAATTAAAATTAAAATTAAAATTAAAATTAAAATTAAAATTAAAATTAAAATTAAAATTAAAATTAAAATTAAATTAAAATTAAAATTAAAATTAAAATTAAAATTAAAATCAGGTCAAATCAAAATTAAGTCAGGTCAAGTCAAGTCAGGTCAGTCAAGTCAGGTCAGGTCAGGTCAGGTCAGGTCAGGTCAGTCAAGTCAGGTCAAGTCAAGTCAGGTCAAGTCAAGTCAAGTCAAGTCAGGTCAAGTCAAGTCAAGTCAGGTCAGGTCAAGTCAAGTCAGGTCAAGTCAGGTCAAGTCAGAAGTCAAGTCAGGTCAGGTCAAGTCAAGTCAGGTCAAGTCAAGTCAGAAGTCAAGTCAAGTCAAGTCAAGTCAGGTCAAATTAAAATTCAAGTCAGTCAAGTCAGGGTCAGAAGTCAAGTCAGGGTCAAGTCAAAATTAAAATCAGGTCAGGGTCAGGTCAGAAATTAAGTCAAATTAAAATTAAAATTAAAATTAAAATTAAAATTAAAATTAAAATTAAAATTAAAATTAAAAGTCAAGTCAAATTAAAATTAAAATTCAGAAATTAAAATTAAGTCAAGTCAGGTCAGTCAGGTCAAGTCAGAATCAAGTCAGGTCAAGTCAAGTCAAGTCAGGTCAGGTCAGGTCAAGTCAGGTCAGGTCAAGTCAGGTCAGGTCAAGTCAAGTCAGTCAGGTCAGTCAGGTCAAGTCAGTCAGAGGTCAGAGGTCAGGTCAAGTCAGTCAGGTCAGGTCAAGTCAGGTCAGGTCAAGTCAAGTCAGTCAAGTCCAAGTCAAGTCAAGTCAGGTCAATCAAGTCAGTCAAGTCAAGTCAGGTCAGGTCAAGTCAAGTCAAATCAAGTCAAGTCAGGTCAGAGTCAGTCAAGTCAGAAATTAAAATTAAAAGTCAAAATTAAATTAAAATTAAAATTAAGTCAAATTAAGTCAAATTAAAAGTCAAAATTAAGTCAGAAATTAAAATTAAAATTAAAATTAAGTCAAATTCAAATTAAAATTAAAGTCAAAATTAAAATTAAAAAAAATTAAAATTAAAATTAAAATTAAAATTAAAATTAAAATTAAAATTAAAATTAAAATTAAAATTAAAATTAAAATTAAAATTAAAATTAAAATTAAAATTAAAATTAAAATTAAAATTAAAATTAAATTAAAATTAAAATTAAAATTAAAATTAAAATTAAAATTAAAATTAAAATTAAAATTAAAATTAAAATTAAAATTAAAATTAAAATTAAAATTAAAAATTAAAATTAAAATTAAAATTAAAATTAAAATTAAAATTAAAATTAAAATTAAAATTAAAATTAAAATTAAAATTAAAATTAAAATTAAAATTAAAATTAAAATTAAAATTAAAATTAAAATTAAAATTAAAATTAAAATTAAAATTAAAATTAAAATTAAAATTAAAATTAAAATTAAAATTAAAATTAAAATTAAAAAATTAAAATTAAAATTAAAATTAAAATTAAAATTAAAATTAAAAATTAAAAAAATTAAAAATTAAAATTAAAATTAAAATTAAAATTAAAATTAAAAAATTAAAATTAAAATTAAAATTAAAATTAAAATTAAAATTAAAATTAAAATTAAAATTAATTAAATTAAAATTAAAATTAAAATTAAAATTAAAATTAAAATTAAAATTAAATTAAAATTAAAATTAAAATTAAAATTAAAATTAAAATTAAAATTAAAATTAAAATTAAAATTAAAATTAAAATTAAAATTAAAATTAAAATTAAAATTAAAATTAAAAAAATTAAAATTAAAATTAAAAATTAAAATTAAAATTAAAATTAAAATTAAAATTAAAATTAAAATTAAAATTAAAATTAAAATTAAAATTAAAATTAAAATTAAAATTAAAATTAAAAAATTAAAATTAAAATTAAAATTAAAATTAAATTAAAATTAAAATTAAAATTAAAAATTAAAATTAAAATTAAAATTAAAATTAAAATTAAAATTAAAATTAAAATTAAAATTAAAATTAAAATTAAAATTAAAATTAAAATTAAAATTAAAATTAAAATTAAAATTAAAATTAAAATTAAAATTAAAATTAAAATTAAAATTAAAATTAAATTAAAATTAAAATTAAAAATTAAAATTAAAATTAAAATTAAAATTAAAATTAAAATTAAAATTAAAATTAAAAATTAAAATTAAAATTAAAATTAAAATTAAAATTAAAATTAAAAATTAAAATTAAAATTAAAATTAAAATTAAAATTAAAATTAAAATTAAAATTAAAATTAAAATTAAAATTAAAATTAAAATTAAAATTAAAATTAAAATTAAAATTAAAATTAAAATTAAAATTAAAATTAAAATTAAAATTAAAATTAAAATTAAAATTAAAATTAAAATTAAAATTAAAATTAAAATTAAAAAATTAAAATTAAAATTAAAATTAAAATTAAAATTAAAATTAAAATTAAAATTAAAATTAAAATTAAAATTAAAATTAAAATTAAAATTAAAATTAAAATTAAAATTAAAATTAAAATTAAATTAAAATTAAAATTAAAAATTAAATTAAAATTAAAATTAAAATTAAAATTAAATTAAAATTAAAATTAAAATTAAAATTAAAATTAAAATTAAAATTAAAATTAAAATTAAAATTAAAATTAAAATTAAAATTAAAATTAAAATTAAAATTAAAATTAAATTAAAATTAAAATTAAAATTAAAATTAAAATTAAAATTAAAATTAAATTAAAATTAAAATTAAAATTAAAATTAAAATTAAAATTAAAATTAAAATTAAAATTAAAATTAAAATTAAAATTAAAATTAAAATTAAAATTAAAATTAAAATTAAATTAAAATTAAAATTAAAATTAAAATTAAAATTAAAATTAAAATTAAAATTAAAATTAAAAAATTAAAATTAAAATTAAAATTAAAATTAAAATTAAAATTAAAATTAAAATTAAAATTAAAAAATTAAAATTAAAATTAAAATTAAAATTAAAATTAAAATTAAAATTAAAATTAAAATTAAAATTAAAATTAAAATTAAAATTAAAAATTAAAATTAAAATTAAAATTAAAATTAAAATTAAAATTAAAATTAAAATTAAAATTAAAAAAATTAAAATTAAAAAATTAAAATTAAAATTAAAATTAAAATTAAAATTAAAATTAAAATTAAAATTAAAATTAAAATTAAAAATTAAAATTAAAATTAAAATTAAAATTAAAATTAAAATTAAAATTAAAATTAAAATTAAAATTAAAATTAAAATTAAAATTAAAATTAAAATTAAAATTAAAATTAAAATTAAAATTAAAATTAAAATTAAAATTAAAATTAAAATTAAAATTAAAATTAAAATTAAAATTAAAATTAAAATTAAAATTAAAATTAAAATTAAAAATTAAAATTAAAATTAAAAATTAAAATTAAAATTAAAATTAAAAATTAAAATTAAAATTAAAATTAAAATTAAAATTAAAATTAAAATTAAAATTAAAATTAAAATTAAATTAAAATTAAAATTAAAATTAAAATTAAAATTAAAATTAAAATTAAAATTAAAATTAAAATTAAAAATTAAAATTAAAATTAAAATTAAAATTAAAATTAAAATTAAAATTAAAATTAAAATTAAAATTAAAATTAAAATTAAAATTAAAATTAAAATTAAAATTAAAATTAAAATTAAAATTAAAATTAAAATTAAAATTAAAATTAAAATTAAAATTAAAATTAAAATTAAAATTAAAATTAAAATTAAAAATTAAAATTAAAATTAAAATTAAAATTAAAATTAAAATTAAAATTAAAATTAAGTCAAGTCAGGTCAATCAAGTCAGAAGTCAAAAGTCAGGGTCAGGGTCAAGTCAGGTCAGGTCAAGTCAGGTCAGTCAGGTCAAGTCAGGTCAAGTCAGAATCAGGGTCAAGTCAGAGGTCAGTCAAGTCAGGTCAAGTCAAGTCAGGGTCAGGTCAGGTCAGGTCAAGTCAGGTCAGGTCAAGTCAGAGGTCAAGTCAGGTCAAGTCAGGTCAGAGGTCAGGTCAAGTCAGGTCAAGTCAGAGGTCAGAAGTCAGGTCAGGTCAAGTCAGGTCAAGTCAGGTCAGTCAGGTCAGGTCAGTCAGGTCAGGTCAAGTCAAGTCAGGTCAAGTCAGAAGTCAAGTCAGAAGTCAGGTCAAGTCAAGTCCAAGTCAGAGGTCAAGTCAGGTCAGAGGTCAAGTCAGAGGTCAAGTCCAAGTCAAGTCCAGAAGTCAGGTCAAGTCAAGTCAGGTCAAGTCAGGGTCAAGTCAAGTCCAAGTCAAGTCAGAGGTCAGGGTCAGTCAAGTCAAGTCAGGGTCAAGTCAGGTCAAGTCCAGAAGTCAGGGTCAAGTCAAGTCAGGTCAAGTCGGTCAAGTCAAGTCAGGTCAAGTCAAGTCAGGTCAGAAGTCAGGGTCAGGGTCAAAATTTTAAAATTAAAATTAAAATTAAAATTAAAATTAAAATTAAAATTAAAATTAAAATTAAAATTAAAATTAAAATTAAAATTAAAATTAAAATTAAAAAATTAAAATTAAAATTAAAATTAAAATTAAAATTAAAATTAAAAAATTAAAATTAAAATTAAAATTAAAATTAAAATTAAAATTAAAATTAAAATTAAAATTAAAATTAAAAATTAAAATTAAATTAAAATTAAAATTAAATTAAAATTAAAATTAAAATTAAAATTAAAATTAAAATTAAAATTAAAATTAAAATTAAAATTAAAATTAAAATTAAAATTAAAATTAAAATTAAAATTAAAATTAAAATTAAAATTAAAATTAAAATTAAAATTAAAATTAAAATTAAAATTAAAATTAAAATTAAAATTAAAATTAAAATTAAAATTAAAATTAAAATTAAAATTAAAATTAAAATTAAAATTAAAATTAAAATTAAAATTAAAATTAAAATTAAAATTAAAATTAAAATTAAAATTAAAATTAAAATTAAAATTAAAATTAAAATTAAAATTAAAATTAAAATTAAAATTAAAATTAAAATTAAAATTAAAATTAAAATTAAAATTAAAATTAAAAAATTAAAATTAAAATTAAAATTAAAATTAAAATTAAAATTAAAATTAAAATTAAAATTAAAATTAAAAATTAAAATTAAAATTAAAATTAAAATTAAAATTAAAATTAAAATTAAAATTAAAATTAAAATTAAAATTAAAATTAAAATTAAAATTAAAATTAAAATTAAAATTAAAATTAAAATTAAAATTAAAATTAAAATTAAAATTAAAATTAAAATTAAAATTAAATTAAAATTAAAATTAAAATTAAAATTAAAATTAAAATTAAAATTAAAATTAAAATTAAAATTAAAATTAAAATTAAAATTAAAATTAAAATTAAAATTAAAATTAAAATTAAAATTAAAATTAAAATTAAAATTAAAAATTAAAATTAAAATTAAAATTAAAATTAAAATTAAAATTAAAATTAAAATTAAAATTAAAATTAAAATTAAAATTAAAATTAAAATTAAAAATTAAAAATTAAATTAAAATTAAAATTAAAATTAAAATTAAAATTAAAATTAAAATTAAAATTAAAATTAAAATTAAAATTAAAGAAAATTAAAATTAAAATTAAAATTAAAATTAAAATTAAAATTAAAATTAAAATTAAAATTAAAATTAAAATAAATTAAAAAATTAAAATTAAAATTAAAATTAAAAATTAAAATTAAAATTAAAATTAAAATTAAAATTAAAATTAAAATTAAAATTAAAATTAAAATTAAAATTAAAAAATTAAAATTAAAATTAAAATTAAAATTAAAATTAAAATTAAAATTAAAATTAAAATTAAAATTAAAATTAAAATTAAAATTAAAATTAAAATTTCAAGTCAGGTCAAGTCAGGTCAGTCAGGTCAAGTCAAGTCAAGTCAAGTCAGGTCAAGTCAAGTCAAGTCAAGTCAAGTCAGGTCAAGTCCAAGTCAGGTCAAGTCAGGTCAAGTCAAGTCAAGTCAAGTCAAGTCAGGTCAGGTCAAGTCAAGTCAAGTCAGAGGTCAGGTCAAGTCAAGTCAAGTCAAGTCAAGTCAGTCAAGTCAGAAGTCAGGTCAGGTCAGGTCAGAAGTCAGAGGTCAGGTCAGAGGTCAGGTCAAGTCAAGTCAGAGGTCAGGTCCAAGTCAAGTCAGGTCAAGTCAAGTCAAGTCCAAGTCCAAGTCAAGTCAAGTCAAGTCAAGTCAAGTCAAGTCAAGTCAAGTCCAGAGGTCAAGTCAGTCAAGTCAAGTCAGGTCAAGTCAAGTCAAGTCAAGTCAAGTCAAGTCAGGGTCAAGTCAGAGGTCAGGGTCAAGTCAGGTCAAGTCCAAGTCAAGTCCGTCAAGTCAAGTCAGAAGTCAGGGTCAAGTCAAGTCAGAGGTCAAGTCAAGTCAAGTCAAGTCAGAGGTCAGGGTCAAGTCGTCAAGTCCAAGTCAAGTCAGGTCAAGTCAAGTCAAGTCAAGTCAAGTCCAAGTCAAGTCAAGTCAGTCAAGTCAAGTCAAGTCAGGTCAAGTCAAGTCAAGTCAAGTCAAGTCAGAGGTCAAGTCCAAGTCAAGTCAAGTCAAGTCCAAGTCAAGTCAAGTCAGGTCAAGTCAGTCAGGTCAGTCAAGTCAAGTCAAGTCAAGGTCCAAGTCAAGGTCAAGTCAAGTCAGGTCAAGTCAAGTCAAGTCAAGTCAAGTCAAGTCAAGTCCAAGTCCAGAGGTCAAGTCAGGGTCAGAGGTCAAGTCAAGTCAAGTCAAGTCAGGGTCAGGTCAAGTCAGAAGTCAAGTCCAAGTCAGAAGTCAAGTCCAAGTCCAAGTCAGAAGTCAAGTCAGAAGTCAAGTCAGAGGTCAGGGTCAGGTCCAAGTCAGGTCAAGTCCAAGTCAGGGTCAAGTCAAGTCAAGTCAAGTCCAAGTCAAGTCAGGTCAGAGTCCAAGTCAAGTCAAGTCCAAGTCAGGGTCAAGTCCAAGTCAGTCAAGTCCAAGTCCAAGTCAGGTCAGGTCAGTCAAGTCAAGTCAGTCAAGTCAGGTCAGGTCAGGTCAAGTCAGGTCAAGTCAAGTCAGAGTCAAGTCAAGTCCAAGTCAAGTCCAAGTCCAAGTCAAGTCAAGTCAAGTCCAAGTCAAGTCAAGTCAAGTCAAGTCAAGTCAAGTCCAAGTCAGAAGTCAGGTCAAGTCAAGTCAGAAGTCCGTCCAAGTCCAAGTCAAGTCAAGTCAAGTCAAGTCAGAATCAGGGTCAAGTCAAGTCAGGTCAAGTCCAAGTCCAAGTCAAGTCCAAGTCAAGTCAGTCAAGTCCAAGTCAGAAGTCCAAGTCAGGTCAAGTCAGTCCAAGTCAGGTCAAGTCCAAGTCAGGGTCAGGTCAAGTCAAGTCAGAATCAAGTCAGGTCAAGTCAGGTCAAGTCAGAGTCAAGTCCAAGTCAAGTCAAGTCAGGTCAAGTCAAGTCAAGTCAAGTCCAAGTCAAGTCAAGTCAGTCAGTCAGTCAGTCAAGTCAGGGTCAAGTCAGTCAAGTCAGGTCAGTCAAGTCCAAGTCAAGTCAGGTCAAGTCAGGTCAGTCAAGTCAGGGTCAAGTCAGTCCAAGTCAAGTCAGGTCAAGTCAGGGTCAAGTCCAAGTCAAGTCAAGTCAAGTCAGGGTCAAGTCAAGTCAAGTCAGGTCAGAGGTCAAGTCAAGTCAGGTCAAGTCCAAGTCAGAGGTCAAGTCAGGTCAAGTCAAGTCAAGTCAGGTCAAGTCAAGTCCAAGTCAGGTCAAGTCAAGTCAGGGTCAGGTCAGGTCAAGTCAGGTCCAAGTCCAAGTCAGGTCAAGTCAAGTCCAAGTCAAGTCAAGTCCAAGTCCAAGTCAAGTCAAGTCCAAGTCAAGTCAAGTCAAGTCAAGTCAAGTCAAGTCAAGTCAGGTCAAGTCAGTCAAGTCAAGTCAAGTCAGAGGTCAGAAGTCAAGTCCAAGTCAGAAGTCAAGTCAGGAGGTCAGAGGTCAAGTCCAAGTCAGAAGTCCAAGTCCAAGTCAAGTCAAGTCAGGTCAGGTCAAGTCAGAGGTCAGGTCAGGTCAGGTCAGAGGTCAGAGTCAAGTCAGGTCAAGTCAGGTCAGAGGTCAGGTCAAGTCCAAGTCAAGTCAAGTCCAAGTCAAGTCAGGTCAAGTCAAGTCCAAGTCAGGTCAGGTCAAGTCAGGTCAAGTCAGGTCAAGTCAGGTCAAGTCAGGTCAAGTCAGGGTCAAGTCAGGGTCAGGTCAAGTCAAGTCAAGTCCAAGTCAAGTCAAGTCAAGTCAGGGTCAAGTCAAGTCAAGTCCAAGTCAAGTCAGTCAGGTCAAGTCAAGTCCAAGTCAAGTCAAGTCAAGTCAAGTCAAGTCAAGTCAAGTCCAAGTCAGGGTCAGGTCAAGTCAAGTCAAGTCAAGTCAAGTCAGAAGTCAAGTCAAGTCAAGTCAGGTCAAGTCAAGTCAAGTCAAGTCAGGTCAAGTCAAGTCAAGTCAAGTCCAAGTCAAGTCAAGTCAAGTCCAAGTCAAGTCAAGTCAAGTCAAGTCAAGTCAAGTCAGGTCAAGTCAAGTCAGTCAAGTCCAAGTCAAGTCAAGTCAGGTCAAGTCAAGTCAGAAGTCAAGTCCAAGTCAGGGTCAAGTCAAGTCAAGTCAGAAGTCAAGTCAAGTCAAGTCCAAGTCAAGTCAAGTCAAGTCCAAGTCAAGTCAAGTCAGTCAAGTCAAGTCAGTCAAGTCAGTCAGTCAAGTCAAGTCAGTCAGTCAGGTCAGAGGTCAGGGTCAAGTCAAGTCAGTCAAGTCAAGTCAAGTCAAGTCAAGTCCAAGTCCAAGTCAGGGTCAAGTCAAGTCAAGTCAAGTCAGGGTCAAGTCCAAGTCAAGTCCAAGTCAAGTCAAGTCCAAGTCAAGTCAAGTCAAGTCAGGGTCAAGTCAAGTCAGGTCAAGTCAGTCAAGTCAAGTCCAAGTCAAGTCAAGTCCAAGTCAAGTCAAGTCAAGTCAAGTCAGGGTCAAGTCCAAGTCCAAGTCAAGTCAAGTCAAGTCCAAGTCAAGTCCAAGTCAAGTCAGGGTCAAGTCAAGTCAAGTCAAGTCAGGGTCAAGTCAGGGTCAAGTCAGGGTCAAGTCAAGTCAGGGTCAAGTCCAAGTCAAGTCAGGGTCAAGTCAAGTCAGAAGTCCAAGTCAAGTCCAAGTCCAAGTCAAGTCAAGTCAGTCAGTCAAGTCAGGTCAAGTCAGGGTCAAGTCAAGTCAAGTCAGTCAGGTCAAGTCAAGTCAAGTCAAGTCCAAGTCAAGTCAAGTCCAAGTCAAGTCAAGTCAGAGTCAAGTCAGGGTCAAGTCAGGTCAAGTCAGGGTCAAGTCAAGTCAGGGTCAGGGTCAAGTCAGGTCAGGTCAAGTCAGGTCAAGTCAGGTCAAGTCAGGTCAGGTCAAGTCAAGTCAGAAGTCAAGTCAAGTCCAAGTCAAGTCAGAGGTCAAGTCAAGTCAAGTCAAGTCAAGTCAAGTCAAGGTCAAGTCAAGTCAAGTCAGTCAAGTCAAGTCAGGTCAAGTCAGTCAAGTCAAGTCAAGTCAAGTCAGTCAGGGTCAAGTCCAAGTCAAGTCAGGTCAAGTCAAGTCCAAGTCAAGTCCAAGTCCAAGTCAGGTCAAGTCCAAGTCAAGTCAGGTCAAGTCAGGTCAAGTCAAGTCAAGTCAAGTCAAGTCAAGTCAGGGTCAAGTCAAGTCCAAGTCAGGGATCAAGTCAGGGTCAAGTCAAGTCCAGAAGTCAAGTCCAAGTCAGAGGTCAAGTCAAGTCCAAGTCCAAGTCAAGTCAAGTCAAGTCAAGTCAAGTCAAGTCCAAGTCAAGTCAAGTCCAAGTCAAGTCAAGTCAAGTCAAGTCAAGTCAAGTCCAAGTCAAGTCAAGTCAAGTCAAGTCAGGTCAAGTCAGGTCAAGTCCAAGTCAAGTCAAGTCCAAGTCAAGTCCAAGTCCAAGGAAGTCAGAAGTCAAGTCAGGTCAGGTCAGGTCAGGTCAAGTCAAGTCAAGTCAAGTCAAGTCAGGGTCAAGTCAAGTCAGGTCAAGTCAAGTCAAGTCAAGTCAAGTCAAGTCAAGTCAAGTCAGGTCAAGTCAAGTCAAGTCAGTCAAGGGTCAGAAGTCCAAGTCAAGTCAAGTCAGGGTCAGGGTCAAGTCAAGTCCAAGTCAGGGTCAAGTCAAGTCCAAGTCAAGTCAGGTCAAGTCAAGTCAGGGTCCAAGTCAAGTCAGGTCAGAGGTCAGGTCAAGTCAGAGGTCAAGTCCAAGTCAAGTCAAGTCCAAGTCAAGTCAAGTCAAGTCAGTCAAGTCAAGTCAGGTCAAGTCAAGTCAGGTCAGGTCAAGTCAAGTCCAAGTCAAGGTCAGGTCAGGTCAGGTCAAGTCAAGTCAGAGGTCAAGTCAGTCAGGTCAAGTCAGAGGTCAGGTCAGGTCAAGTCAGGTCAAGTCAAGTCCAAGTCCAAGTCAGGTCAAGTCAAGTCAGGTCAGGTCAAGTCCAAGTCAGGGTCAAGTCAAGTCAGAAGTCAGGTCAAGTCAGAGTCAAGTCAAGTCAAGTCAAGTCAAGTCAAGTCCAAGTCAAGTCAAGTCAAGTCAAGTCCAAGTCCAAGTCAGAGGTCAGGTCAAGTCAGGTCAAGTCAGAGTCAAGTCAAGTCAGAGTCAAGTCAGAGGTCAGAAGTCCAAGTCAGAGTCAAGTCAGTCAAGTCAAGTCAAGTCAGAGGTCAAGTCCAAGTCAGGGTCAAGTCAAGTCAAGTCAAGTCAAGTCAGGTCAAGTCAAGTCAAGTCCAAGTCAGGTCAAGTCAGGTCAGGTCAAGTCAAGTCCAAGGTCAAGTCAAGTCAAGTCCAAGTCCAGGGTCAAGTCCAAGTCAAGTCCAAGTCAAGTCAGAGTCAAGTCAAGTCAGTCAAGTCAAGTCAAGTCAGAAGTCAAGTCCAAAGTCAAGTCAAGTCAAGTCAAGTCAGAAGTCAAGTCAAGTCTAAGTCAAGTCAGAGTCAAGTCCAAGTCAAGTCCAAGTCCAAGTCCAAGTCAGGGTCAAGTCATATGTCCAGGTCGCAAGTCAGGTCAAGTCAGAAGTCAGGTCAGGGTCAGGGTCGGGTCACTAAGGTCATAAGGTTACAAGGATTAAGGAGTTAAAAGGGATTAAAATTAAAAAATTAAAAAATTAAAATTAAAATTAAAATTAAAAATTAAGAATTAAAAATTGATTAAAATTAAAATTAAGTGCAAAATTAAAGTCGATTAAAATTAAAATTAAAATCTCAAGTCAGGGTCAGGGTTAAAAATCGGGTAAAATCCAAA
>JAWWOG010000084.1:0-34000 GCA_033961575.1 Aselliscus stoliczkanus
GTAGAGGGTGGGAGTCCATGAAGGCCCTGGTCAGGCAGGATGTCTTTGTCACATGTATGACTTTGTGAGCTGGAGAAAGCCCAAACCCCGCCCTGAGAACAGTGCACCAGTGGGAAAAGAGAAGAGATTTTGGGCTCCTTCCTGCCGGTTCCCATGGACCAAAATGTGCCCTTGTATCCTCAGGCCAGGGAGGTCTGGGGACATTTTGGGATCAGGTAAACGACTCCAGTGGAAGACCAGGTGATGCAGAGGTCTGAGAGAGGCTCTGTCTTTGTCCGTTTGGGCTGCTCTAACAAAAAGACCATAACCTCTGGGGCTTATGAGCAAGCGTTCTGTTTTCCGAGTTCTGGAGGCTGAGAAGTCCAAGATCATGGCCCAGGCAGACCCAGCATCTGTTGAGCATCTGCTTCCTGTCCGATTGAATGATAGTTGCCTTTCGCCCTGTCCTCCCTTGGTGGAAGGGCCAAGGGCTCTATGGGACCCGTTTCTTTCCAAGAGCACTGATCCCATCTATGAGGGCTTCAGCCTCAGGATGACCAAAGCTCCTCTTGCGGGGGAGGTCCCCCCTGCAGATGCCATCGTGTAAGGCCTTAGGTTGTAACAGAGGTGTTTGAGGGGCACCAGCATTCAGTCCTCAGCGTGCCCTCCTTCCTGTGTGAGTGAGGTCTTTTGAGATGAGTTCCGGGAGCTAAACTCTGAAGGTTCACCTTGCCAAAAAGGGCACGTGGATGAACCCACATACGAGGGCCACAAAGTGGAAGGTGTTTGGGGACTTTCTTTTCAGGCAATAGGATCCTAGCGATACTTTGAAGGTAGAGATACCACGCAGTGAGAGATTTGAGCTCATGAGCTCACGGGAGGTCTTTAATTTTCAGAAGGGTGATGTTATGCACTGAAAGCCACCGCCAGGGAGGATAGAGTCAAGCTGTTCTTCTGACCTGAGGTCTGGGAATCAATCGCCTGGGGAGTGTCAGTGAAGCCCAGAAATTGCACTCAACGTTTCTGTGAGGGTCTCCGGGCTTTGTATGAAGGTTTGAAAAGGCTCGGGCCCACAGGTTTCCAGTGCCCTGGCAAAGAGAGAAAATGAGGAGCCACCCGGTGTCTGCCTCTCCCAAGCCCGGAGGCAGGTAGCTCCTGTGTCGGGGTCAGCAAAAGGAGCAGGCCAGGCAGCTAGTTGAGAGTTAGGAGGCAGTGGAAGCTGGTAGTGACGTGACCTGGAGAAGATGTGGATGCCAGGAGAGTCCAGTCACAATCCAGACCGTCCTAGGCAACTTGGTCGTGCTTTGGGGCTGGTTCTCTGCCTGGAAAGGAGGAAGGACCCAGAGAGGTGGGTGGGCCCCAGCATCCTTCCCTGGTTGGTTGGATGGGCGGGCCCTGGGCCCCAGGGCTGCCTTGAGCCTGGGCGAGGTCCTGCCTCAGGCCCCGGCCCTGCGTGTCCCGGGCAGATCGAGGCCACGCCCCTTGGCCCACGAGCTCGCTGAGGCCAGGCTCAGCCCCGCCCCGCCCCGCCCCGCCCCGCCGGAATCCCGGATGGACTTCTCAGCAGGTACCTGTGGGCGGAGCCGGTGAGTGCAGGCCAAATTGCCCTCGGGTGCTGCTCGCTGCCCCTGGGGAGTGGGCGGAGGGGAGGGCGCGACAAGGGTAGTCGCAGAGGAGTCCCAGCCACCGACTCTGCCTGTGTCCTCGGTGAGCAGCCGGGGCTGGCCGCGCCTGAGCCGTCCGGAGTTCCTCGTGGGAGGCACCGGCTGGCGGCGGCTGGTCACCGCTTGTCCGCACCCGGCGGCGCCGGACCGGGACCGGGACCGGGACCCGTAGGGAGGACCGGGAGCCCAGGGGCGGGCCTTCCCACGCCTCAGCTCCCTGGCGTCCTTCCAGAGATCCAGGCACTGCAAGTCCGGGGTGGGGGGTGAGGGGAGGGGGAATGTGTGTGTGTGTGTCCGCAGCTCCCAGAGGGGCCCCTTCCGGTGGTCCGGGTTTTGTGAGGCCCAGGTCTCAGCCTGTTGTTTCCACCCACCGCCCAAGAGACGGAAGGACGTTTGGCCTTGGGGCGGAGGGTCAACTCTAGGTGCCTTTGTGGGGGGCTGTGGGGCTCCTCTCCAGGGGGCTTCATGCTCATCTCTGGCAGGGTCCTCTCTGTTCCCGGGAAGCCATGCTGGTGTCTTCCTTCTTAGCGCATCGGGTTAAGGTACCGTTTTTTATATGTAGCTCAGTCCGTTCTCCCTGAGAAGTAACAGGACACAGGAATTTGGGGTAGTGTGAAGGGATTCAATATGTCGCCTGAATCAGCACTGAAAATTATACAGTGAAACTAATTCTATAGTTAGGAATTTGGTAATTTTCTCTCCAGAGTGTTAAGATGTTCGTTACCTGTTGACTAGACTCTAGGAAGAGCAGCTGAATGTTGCTGTTTTCTTGTAAGTCTCCTGAGGCAGTGTCTCAGGCCTGTCCCAAGTCCAGGTGTTCCCAATCCTGACTTTTCACAGGAGGCGAAAAGGGTCCTGATTGGGAGGTGCCCTTGTCTCCAGGAGAAAGCTGAATTCACAGCAGGTTTCATCAGCGCCACTCTAGCACAGCCTTGTAGGAACTCCAGGGGCTGGGACCTATTGCAGCAAAGAAAGCTCCCGGTGCCCCGAGAGACTCCAGAGGAGTATAACCGAGTCAACTTGCGCCTCTTTTCAGTGTGAATGTTACAGCAATAGTCTCGTTTACCCGCCAGGATTTATGCAGGCTTCAGTGAGCTGGTGTGTACCATCTTGGAGCCAGGGCTCTTAGTACATCTTAGGCGCGCAAGAAACCGGAGGTGCTCATTGGTGCTGCGTTTCCCTGTGTCGCGGTCAGTTGGGAGCTCCCTGAAGCCCAGGGACACACGGGACCCAGCTGAGTGTGGTGGGAGGAGTAGACGCTCTTGAGGGGAGAAAAGGGCTCATAGATTTTACTCCATTTCTGTGTTAAGACAGAAGGCCTGGTTTCTTCCACTTTTTTCAGTCACTCATTTTCCAAAAGACAGCCTTTGTATTGACTTGCAGCTTTTCTTGTCTGTGGAAGCGCATTTCTTTGTAACGGGGCGTAGGAGACAAAACTTCTCTTGTAGCTGCCAAAGACACACCGCTGCTAGGCGAGGTTCCAAACCAGAACAAAACCAACCAACCCAGACTGCCTTATGGCCATTCGCCCTTGGGGTCTGTAATGTGAGGACGGCTGTGTGTGGACAGTCCCTGGGCTGTGCTGAGCTCCCCCTGAGTGTGCTTGCTTAGGATTCCCCTGCCTAAGAGGAGAGGTTTCTAGGAATGAACTAGAAGATACTGTGAAAAACAGCACGGCACGGTGTAGAGGGTTGCTTTTGGAGATGGCCTGGGTCTAGTTGCTGGCGTGATCTGGAGAAGATATATCTTTGCAGAGAGAGTGCAAAATTTGTTTTGGTGATCGAGTGATTATTTGTGTGTTTCTCCCTAGAGCACCTTTCCCCACTGTGTTCGGCATGCTGCTTCGAGTAGGAGAGAGAACCACACTTGTGTCTCAGTGTGGCGGTAAGTCTGTTTTTATAAATCTGACTCATAGCTCTTGGTCCGTGTTGAAGGGAAGGGAGAAAAGGAAGGAATTTATGAAGATTGGACTTGTTGTATAAAACGAATGTGACTTGGGCATTGACCAAAATCACCTTTATTATGAAAATACTTTTTATGGAGATATTACTCATTTGTGCAGAATGGGAAATTTGGATTTCAGAGCGTTTTTCTTAAGAGTTTATTTATTTATTTATTTATTTATTTATTTTTCCCATGTTTGGTGAGTGGCAGCTGTTTTTTTGGTTGTTTGTTTTTTGGGGGAGAAACACAGTTCATACCTGTGTTCCTCGTGACCCTTTATTTCAACTTTTATGTTCTCCTTCAGAATTCTTTCATTAATTCAGCCAATTGTTTGTGTGTGTGTGAGTGTGAGTGTGTGTGCGCGCACGCGCTGCGAATCCGCGTGCTGCTATGGTGTATCAGCAGGCGGATGGTCCACTGTCCGTGTCCTCAAATGGGGAGGCACAGAAAGGGGGCGACACGAGAGACAGTGCCTGTCCCGCTGGTGGGGCTTTGGAGGACAGGGAAGTGCGGAAGGCAGAGGGCATCAGGAGAGAAGTTGAGCAGTTTGAGTGGGTGGCGTGTTCAGTGAACCAGAGATTCGCTCCCTCTGCTTAGGGCACAGGGAAGAGGAAGGGCTAAGAAAGAGGAGGTGTGAGAGGAGTGGTTTCTCGGGCTGGTCCGCTTGATGAGGGCTATGAGAAGGTGCTGTGTGTGTGTGTGTGTGTGTGTGTGTGTGTGTGTGTGTGTGTGTGTGTAAACAGGGGAAGGAGCAGAGCGATAAACCAGGGAGTTGTGTGCCCATCAGTGACGTGGGTTGGAATTGACGGAGTGTGAAGGAGCGGCTGCGGGGGTTCCGATGACCCTCTTGCCCGTGCATGCATCCTATTCACGTGTATGTTGGCGTGTGTCGGCCCTATCCTAAGAAGAGATTTTTTTCACTGTCGTTAGATTCTCAGAGGACGTCTGTGACCTTCGTATGGCTAAAAGCTGGTGGTGTAGGACCAGGGGAGGCCTGAAGCCTTGGAAACTTTAAATTTCCGGGTGACAAGAGAAAAGAGACAATGCTGCTGCAGAGAGACAAAGCAAGAGAGGTCAGGCGGGAGAGCGGCAGGAAATCAATGTCAGGGAACACAAGAAAAAAGAGTCTTTCAAATAGTGACACAATTGCCAGGTCCCGGTGAGGTGTGGCAGTAAGAGGTGAGCTCAGAGAGGCGGGTCCCTGCAGGGCAGCGAGTTGACTGGTGCCCTTGGCCAGAGCGCTGGGGTGTGGGGCAGTGGAGTGGCCTGCAGTCAGGGCTGGAGGCAGTCAGTGGTGCTGTCCAAGTGAACAGAGACACATGGACTGTCTTGAGGAGTTTGCCTTTGAATGGGGCCGAGGTTACACAACGAGCCCGTTGAACTGGTTGAAGGAAGTTCTTCTTCATGACCGAACGCTTCAGTGTGTGTGTCTTAAACATAAGGACATTGTCTTACCCCAGCACAGTACCATTGTCACTTCCAGTCAGTGAACATGAAGTCCTTCATGTGATCTAATATTCCGTCCACGTTCGTATTTCTAGACTTGTATCTTCCTATGAGAGTCAGCTATGAGGCCTGGGCCCAAAGCAGGGAAAGCATTGAAAATACAGGGGACAGGAAATGACGGTAGACCGCGAGCCTGCAAGGAGCACAAGAGGAGAGAGGAGCTGGGGAGATTGGAAGGGGGTGACTCGGGGTCATGGAGGGCGCGAGGCGGAGCTCAGGCCTCACAGCCTGCTGCTCTCTGAAACAGAAGGCAGGTGCAGAGTCTGGGATGGGGCCCGGCAGGCCCTTGGGGGAAAGTGAAGGTGCGAGTGCAGCGTTGAGCTGGCTTCTTTCTCCGCATCTCTCCGACAGAAAGGACCTGTTTGCTAAACCTGAAGTCGTTTGACTTTCAATACCTTGTTGGTAAATTGAATCTCTTGCAGATCCCTAGTTGACAGATGTTTGGTGTGGTTAACAAGGGGCAAGGAAGGAGGTCCTAATGGGAGTGACAGAGGAGAGTTAGGAGACGGCCTGGGATCCAAGGTATCTCTACCGGCCTAAGGGAACGGCTGCTGAAGGCCCTGCTGCTCGCGACACAAAAGCCAAAAGTCCAGAGGCGAGGTGGCTGGACAGAAAAGTGGATTTATTCAAAGGCCGGCATTCTGGGAGGATGGCGAATGGCGGACTCCTGTCCAGAGGCCGAGCCCCCCGCCCCCCCTCCCCCACCCCGCCCGCCCCACCTCCCAGCTTGGCCAAAAGGCAGGTGAGGACAGGCAGAACAAAGGAAAGGTTCAGGGATGGGAGTGAATCTGCAGCACAGAGGAAAGGAGAGGCGGGTCAGGCAATTCCTGGAAAGAGGGTGCTTCCCAGAGGCTGGTTTCTTTCAGGGATCAGAGTGGATCCTTTGCAGATGTAAAAAGTTCCTTCAAGTCATTATCCTGGAGGTTTCCTTGAGGAACCGGGCTCACCGAGGCTGGTCTGCTTAAGGTCTGCAGTAAACAGAAACATTGCAACTGTTAGGGAGCGGACAGAAACATTGAAAGTGGTGCAGTAAACAGAGTCACGAAGGTTTGGAGGGAGGAGAGAAAAGCAGAGGAAAAAGAAACTTCCCAAAAGCCCCAAGCTCAACCTCAGTGTCAGATCCAATGACAGTAGAGCTTTCCATCTCCAAATGGAAGATGGAGTGCCCCCGTGACAGTCTGATCCCTTCGACCTCGAAGGGGACGGGATCCAAGCCTGCATTACTGCAGCAGTAGGTCACGCGCCTGAGAGGAAATGAGAAGTCCACTAGGAAGGATGAAATTTGTTGTGATTCTCCCCCCTCTCCCAAAAGCTGTGGAATGGACCTAGCCTCAAACAGCTGCGAGGAATGTCCTGATGCCAGGCTGTTGAGATACGCTTCAGGAAGACCGTTCTTGTCATGGAATAGACTGTGCTCAGGGGAAGGCAGGTCAGTCATTCATTGGCATACGGGTTATGGCAGATGGAGGTCAGGGATGCACATAGAACAGGTTTGGCTGACCCGCCAAATACTAAGATCATGCAAATGAAGCAGAAGTACATATGCCACCAAGAGGTATCTCTGCCAGACAGTTGCTGCTCTTCTTTCCCGTCAGGCCAGGGGGACTGTGGTCTGGAACTCACCCGGGAACCCCAGCCCCTCCGGGACGTGTGCAAGAGGAAGGAGGGACAGGCAGGCGCACGCTGAACAACGTTCTGGGTTCTGAAAGTACCATTTAGGTTCGGTGGTGGTGGTGTGTGTGTGTTGGGTGGGGGTGGGTGGGGAGGGGTGTTCCGACAGTTGTTACCTTGCAGGCATATTTCAGCTGAGGAACACCCGACCTCTGTGTATGAACAGTCTGTGGTAAGAGCCTTGTCCCAGTAAGTCCGCAAGAAACATCCCCGTTATAGAGATGAGAACACAGAGCCTTAGGGATGTGAAATGGCTGCTCGGGGTCATCCAGGTCACACCTGACAACGGTCCAAAGCCAGAGCGGCCTCGCATGTTCTCTTCACTCCCTGACACTTATCCGCCGGCTCTTGACAGGGGGAACCTAGGCCCTCCCGAATTTGGAGACAGTGTATAGGATAGACTTAGCTTATGAAATCCCTTGACATGGAAAGAGACACTGATTTTTTTTTTTCTTTAACATTCAAAGGCGTTTTGAGACCCTTTGTATTGTACACAGGTCCCTGATTCAGCAGAGTGGCCAATGCGTGGAGAGTCCAGATTGGAGAAAGGCGAGATGGGAGCAGAAGATTCGAGAGGGAGCAAATGCACGTGGGTGGCGCAGAGTGACGCGTGACTCAACGTCCTCATGAGGCAATTGCAGATCAAGGAACACTGTGATTGCCTTCCACCACCTGATATCAGATTGGTCGGTTTTGAGAAGAATGAGAAATCCCCGGGGCAGCCTGGTTGCAAGCAGCAGCCGTTCTCAGAACGCGCTGTTGGAAACATCACGACTACAAGCCTGTTCAATTGGGAATCTGTCCGCGGCTGTCACAGTGTGACACATACGTGTCCTTCCTCCAGCAGCACCATCCCTGGGCGTCTGTCTCGAGCTGGGGATCAGCATATATTGTGGACTGAATGGTGTCGCCCAAATTCCATGACTTTGTAAGCCCTACAGGTTGAGAACGTGCCTGGAGTTGGATTTGTGGTCTTTAAGGAAGTGACTATGGTTCAGTGAGTGCATCGGGGTGGGTCTAGATCCAATAGGACCGGTGTCCTTCGAAGAGGAGGGGAGGACACAGGAAAGCACCGAGGGAAGTCCAGGTGACACAGAGATAGAAGACGGCCATGTACAGGTCGAGGAGAGAGAGCCCTGAGGAGAAACCAGCCCTGCTGACCCCCTCATCTCTCACTCATAGACTTCGGGATGACGGGGACATAAATGTCTGCTGTGTGCAGCACCCAGGTCGTCCGACGTGATGGCAGTGTGAGCAAAACACCTCCAGTGATTCAGGACACACTTCAGCCGTCCCGGCAGCACGGCCGCAGTGGCGCCTCTATTGAGTGCCGTCAAGGTCCCAGAGCACTGAAAGGCGTTGCACGGCTGTGGCAAAGGGCCTCCCGTACGGAATGTTGTGAGCACAAGTGAGGGCACCGTTCCTGACCTGGCAGGCCCCCAGGAGACGTTCTGTGAGCGGAGAAACATCTTAATCCCATCTTCCCCGTTCTGTGTACACACCGTGGTAATAAGTGTGATGACGTGTACGGCTTGGATTAGGTGTGCAAAGGAAAGTGGAGCCGACTACGCCCCAGGATCCCCTGGGGCAGGTGTTCAAGCAACAACTTCAGCCAGATGCAAATGGGCTCATTCCTGGTCTACCGTGACATGGAACCCCATGTTGTTCTCTTGTTTTGTTTTCTTTCCGATATTCCTACAGAAATGTGAGGAGTTGCTTTTACCCTCCCATGTAGCTGGTGGGAGACGTGGAGTTCCGGATCGCACTGTGCCTGGGACCGTGGGACACTATTGTGGGAAAACCCTGGGGGTGGGAGGCACAGGGAGTCCCCAGCTTTGAGTCTGGGTTCTGGGCCCTCCTGGTCACCTCAGTGGAGACCTGGGTGTGGAGACCCCTGTGGGCGAGCTCTCGCCTCAGTCCAGCACTGGATGCTGTTGGTGGCCTGGTGGTCCTTCTTCCCCTGGTCTAGGGAGGTGAAAGACTTGAATCCTCGGACCGTAAGTTGGACCATGTCCTCAGGAGAGTTCTGCGGTGACAGAGCCCGGTGCCGGGCCAGTGGGCATCGGGGCCCATCCTCCCAAGAACCTGTTCTCCTGTGTTGTGGCAGCCCTAGCACTCTAGGACAGTCTATTGGGACGCACCGAACGGATCCCCGGCGCCACACCCAAAGTGGCAAAAGCACTGAACCACGTTAAGGTCGTACAGCACTGAGAGGCTGCGTCGCTGAGGACAATGACCTCCTTTATGAGATATGAAGGAGATGAATAAGGCCGCAGTTCCTGACCTGGCCCACCTACCACGGTTTGCTGTGTTCTGCGAGGAAACACGTTGCCGAGAAGTGTATGCACTGCTTCAATTCCTCCCCGTGTTTTGTGGAAACCACCCAGTTGGCGTCACGATGCGTTTGGTTTGGAGAAGGTCTGCAGTGATAGGCAACCTGACTGCTCCACGGGGAACCGGGGTAGGTAAGTAACCCATCAAAAGAGTGGCAAACGGCAAAGACGGCATGGATGTGTTCCTCTACTACTCCGACAAATATGTGAAGGGTGTATTTGTGCCCTATCAGGAAGCGGGGGCGGGGGTCGCGGGGGCGGAGGAGAGGTCCAGATTGCTGAGGGAGTGGGCGCGTGAAAGACTGACGTGGGAAAGCCCTGGGTCCCCCGTAAGTCCCAGGATTTCAGTCTGGGCCCTGGGTGCGTGAGTGTTCCGGGTGGGGTGTCCTCTGTGGGCCAGCTCTTACCTCAGACCAGGACGGGGCAGTGTCGGGGCCCTGGTGCACCTGCACTCTGACCCGGTAGATGGAGTAGCCGGGCCCTTTGAACAGTTCCTCAAGGATGTCCTGGGAGGAGCTCTGCAAAGACAGAGCCCGGGCGGGGCCAGTCGGCATCGGGATCCTTCCACCCATGCTGTGTTCCTATGTTACGGCAGCCCCGGCCAAGTCATACGAGTCTATGAGGACACAGGGAAGAGGTCCCCCTCGCCAGTCTTGAGATGGCAATAGAATTGAATCTCATCGAGGTCCTACGGCCATGAAAGGCTGAAGGAGGCCACAGCTCCTGACCCGGTGTATTTCTACCCTATCGGGAGGCTGGTGGGGAGGAATGGAGGTTCAGACTCCTTTGGGCGTGGGCCTGTGAACCGCTGATGTGGGAAAGGTCTGGAGGGGCCAAGTGGAGTCCCCGGATTTGAGTCTGGGTTCTCGTGCCGCCCCAGTCATCTTGTTGATGTCCTGGCCGTGTGGACCCCTGTGGCCCGCTCTCACCTGAGTGCAGCTCTGGACAGCACTGGTGGCCCGGCTGGGCCGCACCTTGTAGCGGGAGATGGCGTAGGTGAATCCGTCAGCCAACTCCTGGATCTCTGGGGTGGCACTCTGCAGAGATAGAGCCCGGTACCGGGCCAGTAGCTATCAGGACCCGTCCACCCATCTGCGTTCCTATGCCCCGGCAGCCCCGGCAAGCTGATAGAACCTATCTGGACCCACAGGACAGGACCCCTGCGCCACTGCCGAAACGGCAATAGAAGTGCATCATGTCAGTGTCCACTAGCACTGGAAGGCAGACTCGCTGAGGAAAAGGACTTCTTTTCGGGGTAGGAAGGAGATGGATAAGGCCACAGGTCCTGACCAGCTCTATGTGTACCCCACCGGGAAGCCGGTGAGGCAGGGTGGAGGTTGAGACTCCTTTGGGAGTGAGCCTGTGAGGCGCTCGTGTGGGAAAGCCCTGGAGGGGCTAAGGGAAGGCCCCAGGGGTGAATGTGGGTTCTAGTCCCGCCCCGGCCATCTCGACGTCCTGGCTGTGGAGATCCCTGTGGCCCGCTCTCACCTGAGCACGGCCGTGGAGGGTGTTGGTGGCCTGGTGCTCCTGCACCTCGTACAGGGAGAGGTCATCGGAGAACCCGTCAGACGGCTCCTCCCAGGCCTCTGGGGTGGAGTTCTACAAAGGGGAGAGCCCAGTACCGGGCCACGAGGCATCAGGGGCCTGCCTGGGCATTGCCCCTGGGGCAGCTGCCCGCCGCAAATTGTGCTTCACAGATCAGGCAGCGAGGGAAGTGTGCAAACCGCTCCAGCCCAGGAAAGGAACGCGATGACACCTTGAGGTCTCAGGATTAACAAGTGGGGAGAGGAGCTTGGTCCCCAGCACTCACCTTTTCACCCCTCCAGCCATGACTTGAGGGGTGAACATGACAGACCCACCAGGCTTCTGACACCTAAGCAACGGGATGCCGCACAATATGGCTTCCCCAATCCCAAGCTTTCCCTCACCACCCCGCGGCACGCGCGTGCGCGCGCACACACAGACACACACACACAGACACACAGACACACGGGTGCGCGTGCGCGCGCGCGCACCCAGGATGAGGTGTAAGGGGCATAGGGCTTCCCGAGTGGGTTCACAGTTGGGACCTGGGCTGGGTTGTCCTCCCCTGGGCTGCCCCCGGGGTTACCTGAGGGTTCCTTCTTCCAAACGGCCAGAAGCGTCGCCACTGAAAACGTGGGCAGAGGTTTCGACATCGTGCAAGACACTGAGTTGAGGGTTTCCTCGGCCGAGGGCCTCGGAGAGCCGTGAAACAACGACAGAACATCCTGCTCCCTTGACCGTCTCCAGTCAAGTGAGCTGGATAGGGGGCTGTGTCTAGAATGTGGGTGCTTGGCTACCAGAGTTCTAATGTCAGTTGGGGGCTGTCACCAAGGAAGTGAGGTCACCTCTTGAAGGTTCCTTTACCTGGGCCCCTTCCTCCAATCAGAGCCACACAACGCCCCTTCTGGGCTGTTGACTGCTCACCCTCCTCGCCCATGTCATCTCCTACCTGTACAGGGATGTCCAACCCAGCCCTCCCCACGTTTCCCTGGGAATGGGCCAACTTCCCAGCTTTGAGGAGAGAGCTGTGTTCAGGCCTCTTTTCCTCCCAGTAGTGTGTCCTAAAAGAGGTTTTGTGCCTCTCAGGGCCTCCCCTGTGCCCGCCCCGACCCGCACAGTGGGGAGGACGCTGGACATCCCTTCCCGGTGACATCATCAGGTGTAGGAGATCATCCCCACAGCACCTGTGGGCTGGCATCCCATGAGTCTGCTGCACACACTTTGTGTGAGGTGGAAGAATTCCGAGCATGGGTGGGACATAGCATGGATCCCCACTCAACACAGGCTTGGGTTCCATCCGTGTGATTTTTGGGGAAGTCACTGCCCACCTCGGCCTCCTTTTCAGGGTTTGCGCCTTTAGGGGCCGAAATGAGAGGCGATTGTGAGATGGTCATCCACGGGCCTCAAACACTCCAGCGGTCTCCTGTTATACTGAGAATCAGACCAAGTGCCGCATGCCGGTCCAAGTGGTGGGAGCCTCCACCGTGGTTCCGAGCGGTCCCTGCCCAAGGTGTGAACATCCCTGTGTATTTGCTAAGTGGCTAGTGTCTGGCACTTTGAGATGCAGCCAAGGTGTTGGGATGTCAGGTCCAAGCTGAATGACAGGAACTCTGTCACGTGGGCCTGACTCTTTCTTCTTGAGTTCCCTCCCTGTGAGGCTAACTCTGTTTCCCTTTCTCTCTGCGTGTCCGTCTGTCTCTCCTATCTCTGGAACGGGGAGGCCAAGCTCTCACGTTTTGAGCTGCTCTCTGTCGAGGCCCCGCAGCAGAGGGTGTGCCCCGGCCAACAGGCAGGAACTCAGGCTCCGAGGCCAGTCTGCTTGCTGGCAGTAATCAGGCGAGTGTCCTTGGGAGCGAAGCTGCCACAGTCGCAGCACAGCCGCTGGTTCCTAGGGACCTGGAGGCAGAGGCACCCATCTCAACCAGGCCCAGATGCCTGGTCCACGGGCACCGTGACATGTGGATCCTTGTCCTTTACAGGTGTGAGTTTTGGGAGCGATGTTGTTTGTGCCTCGGTATCCCCATCGGACACTTGGCAATGATAATGATGATCAGGATAACTATACGTTCTCTGAGACGATGGAGAGTCTTCGAGAAGGAACGTTTGAAAAGAGGCGAGCACAACACCGGTCATATCCCAAGGGCTGTGTGTATATGCCATAAATCAGTTTCAAATGTCTCCCTACATTGCCTATGAGCCCCTGAGTTGGGGAGCTGGCGCCGGACCGTGTGCAGGAAACACTCCAGAACATAGGAAGAGGAAACTAATGAGGGACACTGTTGAGGGCCTTGGCAAATGGTGTCTTCTGAACTGGCCTGGCATCGCTCGTGGGAGGACCTGAGTCAGAGATGCTAGATCCGCGAGGGCTTTTTCATGGTTGGAGGCCAGAATGTCTCAGGATCCTGGGGACTTGGGTGGAGAGAGGGGCCTCCCTGGTGTGGGTGGAGATGGCTGTGAGGGTGATCCCAGTCTTCCCCGGGGGATGGCAGGAGCCCTGTGCTGTGGATGCAGCCTGCCCCAGCCCAAGGCCCGCAAGTCAAGAAGAGGAGCAGTCACGGCCCACGAGGCTCACCCTAAACAGGCTTTGGTCAGGGAGAGACATCTGGGGTCCCTGTCACTGGCGGCGGCGGTGGCGGCGGCCGCTGCTGCGGCTGCATGGGAGGCCCTGGGCTGAGATTTTGGAATGACCCCTTTTGGCTCTGGAAATTCCACTTTGATTGTTCCAAAATGTACATGGGCATAATACGGAAAATAGTGAACCTGGTTGCTGAGAGGGAGCCGCTGAGCTGTCTGTGGGGCCAGATGAGGACGACAGCTCCCAGGCGCAGCTGCAGGTCTGTTCCTGGTTTCAAGGTCTCGGTGATGGCCATGTGTGCTGGGATCTGCTGCCTTGAGGAATAAGCCTCAGCTTGTGAGGAAGGTATAAAGAGAGGGTGGTGAGGAGGGAGCTAGCTGTCAGCCAGTTTACCCTCCGCAAATGCCTGCCAGAATACTACTCCGCCTTTGGAAGGAAAGCAATTCTGACTCGTGCCACGAGCAATGCGTGAACTTGGAGGAGGCTGTGCTAAGGGAACGGAACCCATCTCAAGGGACAAATATGGATGATCCCGCTCCCTTGACGTCCCTGGTATCCTCTCCGTCACAGAGATGGGAAGTGGAACGGTGGCTGCCAGAGGACAGGAGGAGAGGGGCATGGGGGGTGAGTGTTTCAGTTTGGGAAGATGAGTTCTGGGGATGGGTGGTGAGGACGGTTGCAGCAGGGCAGTGTGAATATACTTCTCACCAGTGAGCTGTAGACAGAAAACGGATTACAATGGTCTGTCATGTTAACGTGTATTTTAGCACTGTGTGTGTGTGTGTGTGTGTGTGTGTGTGTGTGTGTATAGTTAGATAAACTTTATTTATTTTATTGTTTTTTGTTTTTTTTAAATTTCTTTCTTCTCCCTGAGGCTGTCCAGAAGGTGTAGTCACCCATCGGGAAGGACATGTCCTGGATATCCCTTGGGGCCTGGAGCTCAGGCAGCAAAGACCCACCCCACGGCCCTCCTAGGAGAAGGGAGGCGCTCCTGGGGTGGCAGCCGTGAATCAGGGCATGGGTTTGTCTGCACTGAGACTGGGTCTGCCTCTGTGCACGGGGTAGAGGGTGGGAGTCCATGAAGGCCCTGGTCAGGCAGGATGCCTTTGTCACATGTATGACTTTGTGAGCTGGAGAAAGCCCAAACCCCGCCCTGAGAACAGTGCACCAGCGGGAAAAGAGAAGAGATTTTGGGCTCCTTCCTGCCTGTTCCCATGGACCAAAATGTGCCCTTGTATCCTCAGGCCAGGGAGGTCTGGGGACATTTTGGGATCAGGTAAACGACTCCAGTGGAAGACCAGGTGACCCAGAGGTCTGAGAGAGGCTCTGTCTTTGTCCGTTTGGGCTGCTCTAACAAAAAGACCATAACCTCTGTGGCTTACGAGCAAGCGTTTTGTTTTCCGAGTTCTGGAGGCTGAGAAGTCCAAGATCATGGCCCAGGCAGACCCAGCATCTGTTGAGCGTCGCCTTCCTGTCCGATTGAGTGATAGTTGCCTTTCGCCCTGTCCTCCCTTGGTGGAAGGGCCAAGGGCTCTATGGGACCCGTTTCTTTCCAAGAGCACTGATCCCATCTATGAGGGCTTCAGCCTCAGGATGACCGAAGCTCCTCCTGGGGGGTCCCCCCTGCAGATGCCATCGTGTAAGGCCTTAGGTTGTAACAGAGGTGTTTGAGGGGCACCAGCATTCAGTCCTCAGCGTGCCCTCCTTCCTGTGTGAGTGAGGTCTTTTGAGATGAGTTCCGGGAGCGAAACTCTGAAGGTTCACCTTGCCAAAAGAAGCACGTGGATGAACCCACAAACGAGGGCCACAAAGTGGAAGGTGTCTGGGGACTTTCTTTTTAGGCAATAGGATCCTAGCGATACTTTGAAGGTAGAGACACCACGCAGTGAGAGATTTGAGCTCACGGGAGGTCTTTAATTTTCAGAAGGGTGATGTTATGCACTGAAAGCCACCGCCAGGGAGGATAGATCCAAGCTGTCCGTCTGAACTGAGGTCTGGGAATCAATCGCCTGGGGAGTGTCAGTGAAGCCCAGAAATTGCACTCAACGTTTCTGTGAGGGTCTCCGGGCTTTGTATGAAGGTTTGAAAAGGCTCGGGCCCACAGGTTTCCAGTGCCCTGGCAAAGAGAGAAAATGAGGAGCCACCCGGTGTCTGCCTCTCCCAAGCCCGGAGGCAGGTAGCTCCTGTGTCGGGGTCAGCAAAAGGAGCAGGCCAGGCAGCTAGTTGAGAGTTAGGAGGCAGTGGAAGCTGGTAGTGACGTGACCTGGAGAAGATGTGGATGCCAGGAGAGTCCAGTCACAATCCAGACCGTCCTAGGCAACTTGGTCGTGCTTTGGGGCTGGTTCTCTGCCTGGAAAGGAGGAAGGACCCAGAGAGGTGGGTGGGCCCCAGCATCCTTCCCTGGTTGGTTGGATGGGCGGGCCCTGGGCCCCAGGGCTGCCTTGAGCCTGGGCGAGGTCCTGCCTCAGGCCCCGGCCCTGCGTGTCCCGGGCAGATCGAGGCCACGCCCCTTGGCCCACGAGCTCGCTGAGGCCAGGCTCAGCCCCGCCCCGCCCCGCCCCGCCCCGCCGGAATCCCGGATGGGCTTCTCAGCAGGTACCTGTGGGCGGAGCCGGTGAGTGCAGGCCAAATTGCCCTCGGGTGCTGCTCGCTGCCCCTGGGGAGTGGGCGGAGGGAGGGCGCGACAAGGGTAGTCGCAGAGGAGTCCCAGCCACCGACTCTGCCTGTGTCCTCGGTGAGCAGCCGGGGCTGGCCGCGCCTGAGCCGTCCGGAGTTCCTCGTGGGAGGCACCGGCTGGCGGCGGCTGGTCACCGCTTGTCCGCACCCGGCGGCGCCGGACCGGGACCGGGACCGGGACCGGGACCCGTAGGGAGGACCGGGAGCCCAGGGGCGGGCCTTCCCACGCCTCAGCTCCCTGGCGTCCTTCCAGAGATCCAGGCACTGCACGGCCGGGGTGGGGGTGAGGGGAGGGGAATGTGTGTGTGTGTGTCCGCAGCTCCCAGAGGGGCCCCTTCCGGTGGTCCGGGTTTTGTGAGGCCCAGGTCTCAGCCTGTTGTTTCCACCCACCGCCCAAGAGACGGAAGGACGTTTGGCCTTGGGGCGGAGGGTCAACTCTAGGTGCCTTTGTGGGGGGCTGTGGGGCTCCTCTCCAGGGGCTTCATGCTCATCTCTGGCAGGGTCCTCTCTGTTCCCGGGAAGCCATGCTGGTGTCTTCCTTCTTAGCGCATCGGGTTAAGGTACCGTTTTTATATGTAGCTCAGTCCGTTCTCCCTGAGAAGTAACAGGACACAGGAATTTGGGGTAGTGTGAAGGGATTCAATATGTCGCCTGAATCAGCACTGAAAATTATACAGTGAAACTAATTCTATAGTTAGGAATTTGGTAATTTTCTCTCCAGAGTGTTAAGATGTTCGTTACCTGTTGACTAGACTCTAGGAAGAGCAGCTGAATGTTGCTGTTTTCTTGTAAGTCTCCTGAGGCAGTGTCTCAGGCCTGTCCCAAGTCCAGGTGTTCCCAATCCTGACTTTTCACAGGAGGTGAAAAGGGTCCTGATTGGGAGGTGCCCTTGTCTCCAGGAGAAAGCTGAATTCACAGCAGGTTTCATCAGCGCCACTCTAGCACAGCCTTGTAGGAACTCCAGGGGCTGGGACCTATTGCAGCAAAGAAAGCTCCCGGTGCCCCGAGAGACTCCAGAGGAGTATAACCGAGTCAACTTGCGCCTCTTTTCAGTGTGAATGTTACAGCAATAGTCTCGTTTACCCGCCAGGATTTATGCAGGCTTCAGTGAGCTGGTGTGTACCATCTTGGAGCCAGGGCTCTTAGTACATCTTAGGCGCGCAAGAAACCGGAGGTGCTCATTGGTGCTGCGTTTCCCTGTGTCGCGGTCAGTTGGGAGCTCCCTGAAGCCCAGGGACACACGGGACCCAGCTGAGTGTGGTGGGAGGAGTAGACGCTCTTGAGGGGAGAAAAGGGCTCATAGATTTTACTCCATTTCTGTGTTAAGACAGAAGGCCTGGTTTCTTCCACTTTTTTCAGTCACTCATTTTCCAAAAAGACAGCCTTTGTATTGACTTGCAGCTTTTCTTGTCTGTGGAAGCGCATTTCTTTGTAACGGGGCGTAGGAGACAAAACTTCTCTTGTAGCTGCCAAAGACACACCGCTGCTAGGCGAGGTTCCAAACCAGAACAAAACCAACCAACCCAGACTGCCTTATGGCCATTCGCCCTTGGGGTCTGTAATGTGAGGACGGCTGTGTGTGGACAGTCCCTGGGCTGTGCTGAGCTCCCCCTGAGTGTGCTTGCTTAGGATTCCCCTGCCTAAGAGGAGAGGTTTCTAGGAATGAACTAGAAGATACTGTGAAAAACAGCACGGCACGGTGTAGAGGGTTGCTTTTGGAGATGGCCTGGGTCTAGTTGCTGGCGTGATCTGGAGAAGATATATCTTTGCAGAGAGAGTGCAAAATTTGTTTTGGTGATCGAGTGATTATTTGTGTGTTTCTCCCTAGAGCACCTTTCCCCACTGTGTTCGGCATGCTGCTTCGAGTAGGAGAGAGAACCACACTTGTGTCTCAGTGTGGCGGTAAGTCTGTTTTTATAAATCTGACTCATAGCTCTTGGTCCGTGTTGAAGGGAAGGGAGAAAAGGAAGGAATTTATGAAGATTGGACTTGTTGTATAAAACGAATGTGACTTGGGCATTGACCAAAATCACCTTTATTATGAAAATACTTTTATGGAGATATTACTCATTTGTGCAGAATGGGAAATTTGGATTTCAGAGCGTTTTTCTTAAGAGTTTATTTATTTATTTATTTATTTATTTATTTTTCCCATGTTTGGTGAGTGGCAGCTGTTTTTTTGCTTGTTTGTTTTTTGGGGAGAAACACAGTTCATACCTGTGTTCCTCGTGACCCTTTATTTCAACTTTTATGTTCTCCTTCAGAATTCTATCATTAATTCAGCCAATTGTTTGTGTGTGTGTGAGTGTGAGTGTGTGTGCGCACGCGCGCACACGAATCCGCGATGCTGCTATGGTGTATCAGCAGGCGGATGGTCCACTGTCCGTGTCCTCAAATGGGGAGGCACAGAAAGGGGCGACACGAGAGACAGTGCCTGTCCCGCTGGTGGGGCTTTGGAGGACAGGGAAGTGCGGAAGGCAGAGGGCATCAGGAGAGAAGTTGAGCAGTTTGAGTGGGTGGCGTGTTCAGTGAACCAGAGATTCGCTCCCTCTGCTTAGGGCACAGGGAAGAGGAAGGGCTAAGAAAGAGGAGGTGTGAGAGGAGTGGTTTCTCGGGCTGGTCCGCTTGATGAGGGCTATGAGAAGGTGCTGTGTGTGTGTGTGTGTGTGTGTGTGTGTGTGTGTGTGTGTGTAAACAGGGGAAGGAGCAGAGCGATAAACCAGGGAGTTGTGTGCCCATCAGTGACGTGGGTTGGAATTGACGGAGTGTGAAGGAGCGGCTGCGGGGGTTCCGATGACCCTCTTGCCCGTGCATGCATCCTATTCACGTGTATGTTGGCGTGTGTCGGCCCTATCCTAAGAAGAGATTTTTTTCACTGTCGTTAGATTCTCAGAGGACGTCTGTGACCTTCGTATGGCTAAAAGCTGGTGGTGTAGGACCAGGGGAGGCCTGAAGCCTTGGAAACTTTAAATTTCCGGGTGACAAGAGAAAAGAGACAATGCTGCTGCAGAGAGACAAAGCAAGAGAGGTCAGGCGGGAGAGCGGCAGGAAATCAATGTCAGGGAACACAAGAAAAAAGAGTCTTTCAAATAGTGACACAATTGCCAGGTCCCGGTGAGGTGTGGCAGTAAGAGGTGAGCTCAGAGAGGCGGGTCCCTGCAGGGCAGCGAGTTGACTGGTGCCCTTGGCCAGAGCGCTGGGGTGTGGGGCAGTGGAGTGGCCTGCAGTCAGGGCTGGAGGCAGTCAGTGGTGCTGTCCAAGTGAACAGAGACACATGGACTGTCTTGAGGAGTTTGCCTTTGAATGGGGCCGAGGTTACACAACGAGCCCGTTGAACTGGTTGAAGGAAGTTCTTCTTCATGACCGAACGCTTCAGTGTGTGTGTCTTAAACATAAGGACATTGTCTTACCCCAGCACAGTACCATTGTCACTTCCAGTCAGTGAACATGAAGTCCTTCATGTGATCTAATATTCCGTCCACGTTCGTATTTCTAGACTTGTATCTTCCTATGAGAGTCAGCTATGAGGCCTGGGCCCAAAGCAGGGAAAGCATTGAAAATACAGGGGACAGGAAATGACGGTAGACCGCGAGCCTGCAAGGAGCACAAGAGGAGAGAGGAGCTGGGGAGATTGGAGGGGGTGACTCGGGGTCATGGAGGGCGCGAGGCGGAGCTCAGGCCTCACAGCCTGCTGCTCTCTGAAACAGAAGGCAGGTGCAGAGTCTGGGATGGGGCCCGGCAGGCCCTTGGGGGAAAGTGAAGGTGCGAGTGCAGCGTTGAGCTGGCTTCTTTCTCCGCATCTCTCCGACAGAAAGGACCTGTTTGCTAAACCTGAAGTCGTTTGACTTTCAATACCTTGTTGGTAAATTGAATCTCTTGCAGATCCCTAGTTGACAGATGTTTGGTGTGGTTAACAAGGGGCAAGGAAGGAGATCCTAATGGGAGTGACAGAGGAGAGTTAGGAGACGGCCTGGGATCCAAGGTATCTCTACCGGCCTAA
The DNA here is from genome assembly GCA_033961575.1 of Aselliscus stoliczkanus. Classification (NCBI taxonomy): domain Eukaryota; kingdom Metazoa; phylum Chordata; class Mammalia; order Chiroptera; family Hipposideridae; genus Aselliscus; species Aselliscus stoliczkanus. The sequence continues at coordinate 19,873 of JAWWOG010000084.1, forward strand.
GGGAACGGCTGCTGAAGGCCCTGCTGCTCGCGACACAAAAGCCAAAAGTCCAGAGGCGAGGTGGCTGGACAGAAAAGTGGATTTATTCAAAGGCCGGCATTCTGGGAGGATGGCGAATGGCGGACTCCTGTCCAGAGGCCGAGCCCCCCGCCCCCCCTCCCCCACCCCGCCCGCCCCGCCTCCCAGCTTGGCCAAAAGGCAGGTGAGGACAGGCAGAACAAAGGAAAGGTTCAGGGATGGGAGTGAATCTGCAGCACAGAGGAAAGGAGAGGCGGGTCAGGCAATTCCTGGAAAGAGGGTGCTTCCCAGAGGCTGGTTTCTTTCAGGGATCAGAGTGGATCCTTTGCAGATGTAAAAAGTTCCTTCAAGTCATTATCCTGGAGGTTTCCTTGAGGAACCGGGCTCACCGAGGCTGGTCTGCTTAAGGTCTGCAGTAAACAGAAACATTGCAACTGTTAGGGAGCGGACAGAAACATTGAAAGTGGTGCAGTAAACAGAGTCACGAAGGTTTGGAGGGAGGAGGGAAAAGCAGAGGAAAAAGAAACTTCCCAAAAGCCCCAAGCTCAACCTCAGTGTCAGATCCAATGACAGTAGAGCTTTCCATCTCCAAATGGAAGATGGAGTGCCCCCGTGACAGTCTGATCCCTTCGACCTCGAAGGGGACGGGATCCAAGCCTGCATTACTGCAGCAGTAGGTCACGCGCCTGAGAGGAAATGAGAAGTCCACTAGGAAGGATGAAATTTGTTGTGATTCTCCCCCCTCTCCCAAAAGCTGTGGAATGGACCTAGCCTCAAACAGCTGCGAGGAATGTCCTGATGCCAGGCTGTTGAGATACGCTTCAGGAAGACCGTTCTTGTCATGGAATAGACTGTGCTCAGGGGAAGGCAGGTCAGTCATTCATTGGCATACGGGTTATGGCAGATGGAGGTCAGGGATGCACATAGAACAGGTTTGGCTGACCCGCCAAATACTAAGATCATGCAAATGAAGCAGAAGTACATATGCCACCAAGAGGTATCTCTGCCAGACAGTTGCTGCTCTTCTTTCCCGTCAGGCCAGGGGACTGTGGTCTGGAACTCACCCGGGAACCCCCAGCCCCTCCGGGACGTGTGCAAGAGGAAGGAGGGACAGGCAGGCGCACGCTGAACAACGTTCTGGGTTCTGAAAGTACCATTTAGGTTCGGTGGTGGTGGTGTGTGTGTGTTGGGTGGGGGTGGGTGGGGGAGGGGTGTTCCTACAGTTGTTACCTTGCAGGCATATTTCAGCTGAGGAACACCCGACCTCTGTGTATGAACAGTCTGTGGTAAGAGCCTTGTCCCAGTAAGTCCGCAAGAAACATCCCCGTTATAGAGATGAGAACACAGAGCCTTAGGGATGTGAAATGGCTGCTCGGGGTCATCCAGGTCACACCTGACAACGGTCCAAAGCCAGAGCGGCCTCGCATGTTCTCTTCACTCCCTGACACTTATCCGCCGGCTCTTGACAGGGGGAACCTAGGCCCTCCCGAATTTGGAGACAGTGTATAGGATAGACTTAGCTTATGAAATCCCTTGACATGGAAAGAGACACTGATTTTTTTTTTTCTTTAACATTCAAAGGCGTTTTGAGACCCTTTGTATTGTACACAGGTCCCTGATTCAGCAGAGTGGCCAATGCGTGGAGAGTCCAGATTGGAGAAAGGCGAGATGGGAGCAGAAGATTCGAGAGGGAGCAAATGCACGTGGGTGGCGCAGAGTGACGCGTGACTCAACGTCCTCATGAGGCAATTGCAGATCAAGGAACACTGTGATTGCCTTCCACCACCTGATATCAGATTGGTCGGTTTTGAGAAGAATGAGAAATCCCCGGGGCAGCCTGGTTGCAAGCAGCAGCCGTTCTCAGAACGCGCTGTTGGAAACATCACGACTACAAGCCTGTTCAATTGGGAATCTGTCCGCGGCTGTCACAGTGTGACACATACGTGTCCTTCCTCCAGCAGCACCATCCCTGGGCGTCTGTCTCGAGCTGGGGATCAGCATATATTGTGGACTGAATGGTGTCGCCCAAATTCCATGACTTTGTAAGCCCTACGGGTTGAGAACGTGCCTGGAGTTGGATTTGTGGTCTTTAAGGAAGTGACTATGGTTCAGTGAGTGCATCGGGGTGGGTCTAGATCCAATAGGACCGGTATCCTTCGAAGAGGAGGGAGGACACAGGAAAGCACCGAGGGAAGTCCAGGTGACACAGAGATAGAAGACGGCCATGTACAGGTCGAGGAGAGAGAGCCCTGAGGAGAAACCAGCCCTGCTGACCCCCTCATCTCTCACTCATAGACTTCGGGATGACGGGGACATAAATGTCTGCTGTGTGCAGCACCCCAGGTCGTCCTACGTGATGGCAGTGTGAGCAAAACACCTCCAGTGATTCAGGACACACTTCAGCCGTCCCGGCAGCACGGCCGCAGTGGCGCCTCTATTGAGTGCCGTCAAGGTCCCAGAGCACTGAAAGGCGTTGCACGGCTGTGGCAAAGGGCCTCCCGTACGGAATGTTGTGAGCACAAGTGAGGGCACCGTTCCTGACCTGGCAGGCCCCCAGGAGACGTTCTGTGAGCGGAGAAACATCTTAATCCCATCTTCCCCCTTTCTGTGTACACACCGTGGTAATAAGTGTGATGACGTGTACGGCTTGGATTAGGTGTGCAAAGGAAAGTGGAGCCGACTACGCCCCAGGATCCCCTGGGGCAGGTGTTCAAGCAACAACTTCAGCCAGATGCAAATGGGCTCATTCCTGGTCTACCGTGACATGGAACCCCATGTTGTTCTCTTGTTTTGTTTTCTTTCCGATATTCCTACAGAAATGTGAGGAGTTGCTTTTACCCTCCCATGTAGCTGGTGGGAGACGTGGAGTTCCGGATCGCACTGTGCCTGGGACCGTGGGACACTATTGTGGGAAAACCCTGGGGGTGGGAGGCACAGGGAGTCCCCAGCTTTGAGTCTGGGTTCTGGGCCCTCCCTGGTCACCTCAGTGGAGACCTGGGTGTGGAGACCCCTGTGGGCGAGCTCTCGCCTCAGTCCAGCACTGGATGCTGTTGGTGGCCTGGTGGTCCTTCTTCCCCTGGTCTAGGGAGGTGAAAGACTTGAATCCTCGGACCGTAAGTTGGACCATGTCCTCAGGAGAGTTCTGCGGTGACAGAGCCCGGTGCCGGGCCAGTGGGCATCGGGGCCCATCCTCCCAAGAACCTGTTCTCCTGTGTTGTGGCAGCCCTAGCACTCTAGGACAGTCTATTGGGACGCACCGAACGGATCCCCGGCGCCACACCCAAAGTGGCAAAAGCACTGAACCACGTTAAGGTCGTACAGCACTGAGAGGCTGCGTCGCTGAGGACAATGACCTCCTTTATGAGATATGAAGGAGATGAATAAGGCCGCAGTTCCTGACCTGGCCCACCTACCACGGTTTGCTGTGTTCTGCGAGGAAGCACGTTGCCGAGAAGTGTATGCACTGCTTCAATTCCTCCCCGTGTTTTGTGGAAACCACCCAGTTGGCGTCACGATGCGTTTGGTTTGGAGAAGGTCTGCAGTGATAGGCAACCTGACTGCTCCACGGGGGAACCGGGGGTAGGTAAGTAACCCATCAAAAGAGTGGCAAACGGCAAAGACGGCATGGATGTGTTCCTCTACTACTCCGACAAATATGTGAAGGGTGTATTTGTGCCCTATCAGGAAGCGGGGGCGGGGGTTCCGCGGCAGGAGGAGAGGTCCAGAGTGCTGAGGGAGTGGGCGCGTGAAAGACTGACGTGGGAAAGCCCTGGGTCCCCCGTAAGTCCCAGGATTTCAGTCTGGGCCCTGGGTGCGTGAGTGTTCCGGGTGGGGTGTCCTCTGTGGGCCAGCTCTTACCTCAGACCAGGACGGGGCAGTGTCGGGGCCCTGGTGCACCTGCACTCTGACCCGGTAGATGGAGTAGCCGGGCCCTTTGAACAGTTCCTCAAGGATGTCCTGGGAGGAGCTCTGCAAAGACAGAGCCCGGGGCGGGGCCAGTCGGCATCGGGATCCTTCCACCCATGCTGTGTTCCTATGTTACGGCAGCCCCGGCCAAGTCATACGAGTCTATGAGGACACAGGGAAGAGGTCCCCCTCGCCAGTCTTGAGATGGCAATAGAATTGAATCTCATCGAGGTCCTACGGCCATGAAAGGCTGAAGGAGGCCACAGCTCCTGACCCGGTGTATTTCTACCCTATCGGGAGGCTGGTGGGGAGGAATGGAGGTTCAGACTCCTTTGGGCGTGGGCCTGTGAACCGCTGATGTGGGAAAGGTCTGGAGGGGCCAAGTGGAGTCCCCGGATTTGAGTCTGGGTTCTCGTGCCGCCCCAGTCATCTTGTTGATGTCCTGGCCGTGTGGACCCCTGTGGCCCGCTCTCACCTGAGTGCAGCTCTGGACAGCACTGGTGGCCCGGCTGGGCCGCACCTTGTAGCGGGAGATGGCGTAGGTGAATCCGTCAGCCAACTCCTGGATCTCTGGGGTGGCACTCTGCAGAGATAGAGCCCGGTGCCGGGCCAGTAGCTATCAGGACCCGTCCACCCATCTGCGTTCCTATGCCCCGGCAGCCCCGGCAAGCTGATAGAACCTATCTGGACCCACAGGACAGGACCCTGCGCCACTGCCGAAACGGCAATAGAAGTGCATCGTGTCAGTGTCCACTAGCACTGGAAGGCAGACTCGCTGAGGAAAAGGACTTCTTTTCGGGGTAGGAAGGAGATGGATAAGGCCACAGGTCCTGACCAGCTCTATGTGTACCCCACCGGGAAGCCGGTGAGGCAGGGTGGAGGTTGAGACTCCTTTGGGAGTGAGCCTGTGAGGCGCTCGTGTGGGAAAGCCCTGGAGGGGCTAAGGGAAGGCCCCAGGGGTGAATGTGGGTTCTAGTCCCGCCCCGGCCATCTCGACGTCCTGGCTGTGGAGATCCCTGTGGCCCGCTCTCACCTGAGCACGGCCGTGGAGGGTGTTGGTGGCCTGGTGCTCCTGCACCTCGTACAGGGAGAGGTCATCGGAGAACCCGTCAGACGGCTCCTCCCAGGCCTCTGGGGTGGAGTTCTACAAAGGGGAGAGCCCAGTACCGGGCCACGAGGCATCAGGGGCCTGCCTGGGCATTGCCCCTGGGGCAGCTGCCCGCCGCAAATTGTGCTTCACAGATCAGGCAGCGAGGGAAGTGTGCAAACCGCTCCAGCCCAGGAAAGGAACGCGATGACACCTTGAGGTCTCAGGATTAACAAGTGGGGAGAGGAGCTTGGTCCCCAGCACTCACCTTTTCACCCCTCCAGCCATGACTTGAGGGGTGAACATGACAGACCCACCAGGCTTCTGACACCTAAGCAACGGGATGCCGCACAATATGGCTTCCCCAATCCCAAGCTTTCCCTCACCACCCCGCGGCACGCGCGTGCGCGCGCACACACAGACACACACACACAGACACACAGACACACGGGTGCGCGTGCGCGCGCGCGCACCCAGGATGAGGTGTAAGGGGCATAGGGCTTCCCGAGTGGGTTCACAGTTGGGACCTGGGCTGGGTTGTCCTCCCCTGGGCTGCCCCCGGGGTTACCTGAGGGTTCCTTCTTCCAAACGGCCAGAAGCGTCGCCACTGAAAACGTGGGCAGAGGTTTCGACATCGTGCAAGACACTGAGTTGAGGGTTTCCTCGGCCGAGGGCCTCGGAGAGCCGTGAAACAACGACAGAACATCCTGCTCCCTTGACCGTCTCCAGTCAAGTGAGCTGGATAGGGGGCTGTGTCTAGAATGTGGGTGCTTGGCTACCAGAGTTCTAATGTCAGTTGGGGGCTGTCACCAAGGAAGTGAGGTCACCTCTTGAAGGTTCCTTTACCTGGGCCCCTTCCTCCAATCAGAGCCACACAACGCCCCTTCTGGGCTGTTGACTGCTCACCCTCCTCGCCCATGTCATCTCCTACCTGTACAGGGATGTCCAACCCAGCCCTCCCCACGTTTCCCTGGGAATGGGCCAACTTCCCAGCTTTGAGGAGAGAGCTGTGTTCAGGCCTCTTTTCCTCCCAGTAGTGTGTCCTAAAAGAGGTTTTGTGCCTCTCAGGGCCTCCCCTGTGCCCGCCCCGACCCGCACAGTGGGGAGGACGCTGGACATCCCTTCCCGGTGACATCATCAGGTGTAGGAGATCATCCCCACAGCACCTGTGGGCTGGCATCCCATGAGTCTGCTGCACACACTTTGTGTGAGGTGGAAGAATTCCGAGCATGGGTGGGACATAGCATGGATCCCCACTCAACACAGGCTTGGGTTCCATCCGTGTGATTTTTGGGGAAGTCACTGCCCACCTTGGCCTCCTTTTCAGGGTTTGCGCCTTTAGGGGCCGAAATGAGAGGCGATTGTGAGATGGTCATCCACGGGCCTCAAACACTCGAGCGGTCTCCTGTTATACTGAGAATCAGACCAAGTGCCGCATGCCGGTCCAAGTGGTGGGAGCCTCCACCGTGGTTCCGAGCGGTCCCTGCCCAAGGTGTGAACATCCCTGTGTATTTGCGAAGTGGCTAGTGTCTGGCACTTTGAGATGCAGCCAAGGTGTTGGGATGTCAGGTCCAAGCTGAATGACAGGAACTCTGTCACGTGGGCCTGACTCTTTCTTCTTGAGTTCCCTCCCTGTGAGGCTAACTCTGTTTCCCTTTCTCTCTGCGTGTCCGTCTGTCTCTCCTATCTCTGGAACGGGGAGGCCAAGCTCTCACGTTTTGAGCTGCTCTCTGTCGAGGCCCCGCAGCAGAGGGTGTGCCCCGGCCAACAGGCAGGAACTCAGGCTCCGAGGCCAGTCTGCTTGCTGGCAGTAATCAGGCGAGTGTCCTTGGGAGCGAAGCTGCCACAGTCGCAGCACAGCCGCTGGTTCCTAGGGACCTGGAGGCAGAGGCACCCATCTCAACCAGGCCCAGATGCCTGGTCCACGGGCACCGTGACATGTGGATCCTTGTCCTTTACAGGTGTGAGTTTTGGGAGCGATGTTGTTTGTGCCTCGGTATCCCCATCGGACACTTGGCAATGATAATGATGATCAGGATAACTATACGTTCTCTGAGACGATGGAGAGTCTTCGAGAAGGAACGTTTGAAAAGAGGCGAGCACAACACCGGTCATATCCCAAGGGCTGTGTGTATATGCCATAAATCAGTTTCAAATGTCTCCCTACATTGCCTATGAGCCCCTGAGTTGGGGAGCTGGCGCCGGACCGTGTGCAGGAAACACTCCAGAACATAGGAAGAGGAAACTAATGAGGGACACTGTTGAGGGCCTTGGCAAATGGTGTCTTCTGAACTGGCCTGGCATCGCTCGTGGGAGGACCTGAGTCAGAGATGCTAGATCCACGAGGGCTTTTTCATGGTTGGAGGCCAGAATGTCTCAGGATCCTGGGGACTTGGGTGGAGAGAGGGGCCTCCCTGGTGTGGGTGGAGATGGCTGTGAGGGTGATCCCAGTCTTCCCCGGGGGATGGCAGGAGCCCTGTGCTGTGGATGCAGCCTGCCCCAGCCCAAGGCCCGCAAGTCAAGAAGAGGAGCAGTCACGGCCCACGAGGCTCACCCTAAACAGGCTTTGGTCAGGGAGAGACATCTGGGGTCCCTGTCACTGGCGGCGGCGGTGGCGGCGGCCGCTGCTGCGGCTGCATGGGAGGCCCTGGGCTGAGATTTTGGAATGACCCCTTTTGGCTCTGGAAATTCCACTTTGATTGTTCCAAAATGTACATGGGCATAATACGGAAAATAGTGAACCTGGTTGCTGAGGGGGAGCCGCTGAGCTGTCTGTGGGGCCAGATGAGGACGACAGCTCCCAGGCGCAGCTGCAGGTCTGTTCCTGGTTTCAAGGTCTCGGTGATGGCCATGTGTGCTGGGATCTGCTGCCTTGAGGAATAAGCCTCAGCTTGTGAGGAAGGTATAAAGAGAGGGTGGTGAGGAGGGAGCTAGCTGTCAGCCAGTTTACCCTCCGCAAATGCCTGCCAGAATACTACTCCGCCTTTGGAAGGAAAGCAATTCTGACTCGTGCCACGAGCAATGCGTGAACTTGGAGGAGGCTGTGCTAAGGGAACGGAACCCATCTCAAGGGACAAATATGGATGATCCCGCTCCCTTGACGTCCCTGGTATCCTCTCCGTCACAGAGATGGGAAGTGGAACGGTGGCTGCCAGAGGACAGGAGGAGAGGGGCATGGGGGGTGAGTGTTTCAGTTTGGGAAGATGAGTTCTGGGGATGGGTGGTGAGGACGGTTGCAGCAGGGCAGTGTGAATATACTTCTCACCAGTGAGCTGTAGACAGAAAACGGATTACAATGGTCTGTCATGTTACGTGTATTTTAGCACTGTGTGTGTGTGTGTGTGTGTGTGTGTGTGTGTGTGTATAGTTAGATAAACTTTATTTATTTTATTGTTTTTTGTTTTTTTTAAATTTCTTTCTTCTCCCTGAGGCTGTCCAGAAGGTGTAGTCACCCATCGGGAAGGACATGTCCTGGATATCCCTTGGGGCCTGGAGCTCAGGCAGCAAAGACCCACCCCACGGCCCTCCTAGGAGAAGGGAGGCGCTCCTGGGGTGGCAGCCGTGAATCAGGGCATGGGTTTGTCTGCACTGAGACTGGGTCTGCCTCTGTGCACGGGGTAGAGGGTGGGAGTCCATGAAGGCCCTGGTCAGGCAGGATGCCTTTGTCACATGTATGACTTTGTGAGCTGGAGAAAGCCCAAACCCCGCCCTGAGAACAGTGCACCAGCGGGAAAAGAGAAGAGATTTTGGGCTCCTTCCTGCCTGTTCCCATGGACCAAAATGTGCCCTTGTATCCTCAGGCCAGGGAGGTCTGGGGACATTTTGGGATCAGGTAAACGACTCCAGTGGAAGACCAGGTGACCCAGAGGTCTGAGAGAGGCTCTGTCTTTGTCCGTTTGGGCTGCTCTAACAAAAGACCATAACCTCTGTGGCTTACGAGCAAGCGTTTTGTTTTCCGAGTTCTGGAGGCTGAGAAGTCCAAGATCATGGCCCAGGCAGACCCAGCATCTGTTGAGCGTCGCCTTCCTGTCCGATTGAGTGATAGTTGCCTTTCGCCCTGTCCTCCCTTGGTGGAAGGGCCAAGGGCTCTATGGGACCCGTTTCTTTCCAAGAGCACTGATCCCATCTATGAGGGCTTCAGCCTCAGGATGACCGAAGCTCCTCCTGGGGGGTCCCCCCTGCAGATGCCATCGTGTAAGGCCTTAGGTTGTAACAGAGGTGTTTGAGGGGCACCAGCATTCAGTCCTCAGCGTGCCCTCCTTCCTGTGTGAGTGAGGTCTTTTGAGATGAGTTCCGGGAGCGAAACTCTGAAGGTTCACCTTGCCAAAAGAAGCACGTGGATGAACCCACAAACGAGGGCCACAAAGTGGAAGGTGTCTGGGGACTTTCTTTTTAGGCAATAGGATCCTAGCGATACTTTGAAGGTAGAGACACCACGCAGTGAGAGATTTGAGCTCACGGGAGGTCTTTAATTTTCAGAAGGGTGATGTTATGCACTGAAAGCCACCGCCAGGGAGGATAGATCCAAGCTGTCCGTCTGAACTGAGGTCTGGGAATCAATCGCCTGGGGAGTGTCAGTGAAGCCCAGAAATTGCACTCAACGTTTCTGTGAGGGTCTCCGGGCTTTGTATGAAGGTTTGAAAAGGCTCGGGCCCACAGGTTTCCAGTGCCCTGGCAAAGAGAGAAAATGAGGAGCCACCCGGTGTCTGCCTCTCCCAAGCCCGGAGGCAGGTAGCTCCTGTGTCGGGGTCAGCAAAAGGAGCAGGCCAGGCAGCTAGTTGAGAGTTAGGAGGCAGTGGAAGCTGGTAGTGACGTGACCTGGAGAAGATGTGGATGCCAGGAGAGTCCAGTCACAATCCAGACCGTCCTAGGCAACTTGGTCGTGCTTTGGGGCTGGTTCTCTGCCTGGAAAGGAGGAAGGACCCAGAGAGGTGGGTGGGCCCCAGCATCCTTCCCTGGTTGGTTGGATGGGCGGGCCCTGGGCCCCAGGGCTGCCTTGAGCCTGGGCGAGGTCCTGCCTCAGGCCCCGGCCCTGCGTGTCCTGGGCAGATCGAGGCCACGCCCCTTGGCCCACGAGCTCGCTGAGGCCAGGCTCAGCCCTGCCCCGCCCTGCCCCGCCCCGCCGGAATCCCGGATGGGCTTCTCAGCAGGTACCTGTGGGCGGAGCCGGTGAGTGCAGGCCAAATTGCCCTCGGGTGCTGCTCGCTGCCCCTGGGGAGTGGGCGGAGGGGAGGGCGCGACAAGGGTAGTCGCAGAGGAGTCCCAGCCACCGACTCTGCCTGTGTCCTCGGTGAGCAGCCGGGGCTGGCCGCGCCTGAGCCGTCCGGAGTTCCTCGTGGGAGGCACCGGCTGGCGGCGGCTGGTCACCGCTTGTCCGCACCCGGCGGCGCCGGACCGGGACCGGGACCGGGACCGGGACCCGTAGGGAGGACCGGGAGCCCAGGGGCGGGCCTTCCCACGCCTCAGCTCCCTGGCGTCCTTCCAGAGATCCAGGCACTGCAAGTCCGGGGTGGGGGGTGAGGGGAGGGGAATGTGTGTGTGTGTGTCCGCAGCTCCCAGAGGGGCCCCTTCCGGTGGTCCGGGTTTTGTGAGGCCCAGGTCTCAGCCTGTTGTTTCCACCCACCGCCCAAGAGACGGAAGGACGTTTGGCCTTGGGGCGGAGGGTCAACTCTAGGTGCCTTTGTGGGGGGCTGTGGGGCTCATCTCAAGGGGCTTCATGCTCATCTCTGGCAGGGTCCTCTCTGTTCCCGGGAAGCCATGCTGGTGTCTTCCTTCTTAGCGCATCGGGTTAAGGTACCGTTTTTTATATGTAGCTCAGTCCGTTCTCCCTGAGAAGTAACAGGACACAGGAATTTGGGGTAGTGTGAAGGGATTCAATATGTCGCCTGAATCAGCACTGAAAATTATACAGTGAAACTAATTCTATAGTTAGGAATTTGGTAATTTTCTCTCCAGAGTGTTAAGATGTTCGTTACCTGTTGACTAGACTCTAGGAAGAGCAGCTGAATGTTGCTGTTTTCTTGTAAGTCTCCTGAGGCAGTGTCTCAGGCCTGTCCCAAGTCCAGGTGTTCCCAATCCTGACTTTTCACAGGAGGTGAAAAGGGTCCTGATTGGGAGGTGCCCTTGTCTCCAGGAGAAAGCTGAATTCACAGCAGGTTTCATCAGCGCCACTCTAGCACAGCCTTGTAGGAACTCCAGGGGCTGGGACCTATTGCAGCAAAGAAAGCTCCCGGTGCCCCGAGAGACTCCAGAGGAGTATAACCGAGTCAACTTGCGCCTCTTTTCAGTGTGAATGTTACAGCAATAGTCTCGTTTACCCGCCAGGATTTATGCAGGCTTCAGTGAGCTGGTGTGTACCATCTTGGAGCCAGGGCTCTTAGTACATCTTAGGCGCGCAAGAAACCGGAGGTGCTCATTGGTGCTGCGTTTCCCTGTGTCGCGGTCAGTTGGGAGCTCCCTGAAGCCCAGGGACACACGGGACCCAGCTGAGTGTGGTGGGAGGAGTAGACGCTCTTGAGGGGAGAAAAGGGCTCATAGATTTTACTCCATTTCTGTGTTAAGACAGAAGGCCTGGTTTCTTCCACTTTTTCAGTCACTCATTTTCCAAAAGACAGCCTTTGTATTGACTTGCAGCTTTTCTTGTCTGTGGAAGCGCATTTCTTTGTAACGGGCGTAGGAGACAAAACTTCTCTTGTAGCTGCCAAAGACACACCGCTGCTAGGCGAGGTTCCAAACCAGAACAAAACCAACCAACCCAGACTGCCTTATGGCCATTCGCCCTTGGGGTCTGTAATGTGAGGACGGCTGTGTGTGGACAGTCCCTGGGCTGTGCTGAGCTCCCCCTGAGTGTGCTTGCTTAGGATTCCCCTGCCTAAGAGGAGAGGTTTCTAGGAATGAACTAGAAGATACTGTGAAAAACAGCACGGCACGGTGTAGAGGGTTGCTTTTGGAGATGGCCTGGGTCTAGTTGCTGGCGTGATCTGGAGAAGATATATCTTTGCAGAGAGAGTGCAAAATTTGTTTTGGTGATCGAGTGATTATTTGTGTGTTTCTCCCTAGAGCACCTTTCCCCACTGTGTTCGGCATGCTGCTTCGAGTAGGAGAGAGAACCACACTTGTGTCTCAGTGTGGCGGTAAGTCTGTTTTTATAAATCTGACTCATAGCTCTTGGTCCGTGTTGAAGGGAAGGGAGAAAAGGAAGGAATTTATGAAGATTGGACTTGTTGTATAAAACGAATGTGACTTGGGCATTGACCAAAATCACCTTTATTATGAAAATACTTTTATGGCGATATTACTCATTTGTGCAGAATGGGAAATTTGGATTTCAGAGCGTTTTTCTTAAGAGTTTATTTATTTATTTATTTATTTATTTATTTTTCCCATGTTTGGTGAGTGGCAGCTGTTTTTTTGCTTGTTTGTTTTTTGGGGGAGAAACACAGTTCATACCTGTGTTCCTCGTGACCCTTTATTTCAACTTTTATGTTCTCCTTCAGAATTCTTTCATTAATTCAGCCAATTGTTTGTGTGTGTGTGAGTGTGAGTGTGTGTGCGCACGCGCGCACGAATCCGCGTGCTGCTATGGTGTATCAGCAGGCGGATGGTCCACTGTCCGTGTCCTCAAATGGGGAGGCACAGAAAGGGGGCGACACGAGAGACAGTGCCTGTCCCGCTGGTGGGGCTTTGGAGGACAGGGAAGTGCGGAAGGCAGAGGGCATCAGGAGAGAAGTTGAGCAGTTTGAGTGGGTGGCGTGTTCAGTGAACCAGAGATTCGCTCCCTCTGCTTAGGGCACAGGGAAGAGGAAGGGCTAAGAAAGAGGAGGTGTGAGAGGAGTGGTTTCTCGGGCTGGTCCGCTTGATGAGGGCTATGAGAAGGTGCTGTGTGTGTGTGTGTGTGTGTGTGTGTGTGTGTGTGTGTGTGTAAACAGGGGAAGGAGCAGAGCGATAAACCAGGGAGTTGTGTGCCCATCAGTGACGTGGGTTGGAATTGACGGAGTGTGAAGGAGCGGCTGCGGGGTTCCGATGACCCTCTTGCCCGTGCATGCATCCTATTCACGTGTATGTTGGCGTGTGTCGGCCCTATCCTAAGAAGAGATTTTTTCACTGTCGTTAGATTCTCAGAGGACGTCTGTGACCTTCGTATGGCTAAAAGCTGGTGGTGTAGGACCAGGGAGGCCTGAAGCCTTGGAAACTTTAAATTTCCGGGTGACAAGAGAAAAGAGACAATGCTGCTGCAGAGAGACAAAGCAAGAGAGGTCAGGCGGGAGAGCGGCAGGAAATCAATGTCAGGGAACACAAGAAAAAGAGTCTTTCAAATAGTGACACAATTGCCAGGTCCCGGTGAGGTGTGGCAGTAAGAGGTGAGCTCAGAGAGGCGGGTCCCTGCAGGGCAGCGAGTTGACTGGTGCCCTTGGCCAGAGCGCTGGGGTGTGGGGCAGTGGAGTGGCCTGCAGTCAGGGCTGGAGGCAGTCAGTGGTGCTGTCCAAGTGAACAGAGACACATGGACTGTCTTGAGGAGTTTGCCTTTGAATGGGGCCGAGGTTACACAACGAGCCCGTTGAACTGGTTGAAGGAAGTTCTTCTTCATGACCGAACGCTTCAGTGTGTGTGTCTTAAACATAAGGACATTGTCTTACCCCAGCACAGTACCATTGTCACTTCCAGTCAGTGAACATGAAGTCCTTCATGTGATCTAATATTCCGTCCACGTTTGTATTTCTAGACTTGTATCTTCCTATGAGAGTCAGCTATGAGGCCTGGGCCCAAAGCAGGGAAAGCATTGAAAATACAGGGGACAGGAAATGACGGTAGACCGCGAGCCTGCAAGGAGCACAAGAGGAGAGAGGAGCTGGGGAGATTGGAAGGGGGTGACTCGGGGTCATGGAGGGCGCGAGGCGGAGCTCAGGCCTCACAGCCTGCTGCTCTCTGAAACAGAAGGCAGGTGCAGAGTCTGGGATGGGGCCCGGCAGGCCCTTGGGGAAAGTGAAGGTGCGAGTGCAGCGTTGAGCTGGCTTCTTTCTCCGCATCTCTCCGACAGAAAGGACCTGTTTGCTAAACCTGAAGTCGTTTGACTTTCAATACCTTGTTGGTAAATTGAATCTCTTGCAGATCCCTAGT